>JAODAL010017119.1:0-78698 GCA_025379985.1 Phyllomedusa bahiana
AGGTTTTACATGGTTTCCCGGCTAATTGGGAGACGGATTTGCCCATTAGCGGTTTGCGTGTAGCGGGGGGGGGGGGGGGGGGGGGGCGGAAGCTCGCCGGCCCCATAGACAACCATTATCCATGGCGCGTATCCCGCCAGGATAATGTGCATGTCACTTTCTCTCCTCTCGCCGTATTTCGCGAGCGGGGAGAAGAGACGGAATCCATAGTTCCCTATGGGAACTGTGGATTACCATAATGACTGGGATGGATTAGCGCCGTATTTTGCGCAGTACGGCGAAGAATACAGGACCAAATCCGTCCCAAAATAAGCCGTGTGAACATAGCCTGAAAGTTCAGCTTACCCCTCCCACATATAGTGATTGATAATTTGCTGTATACACACACTGATATAGGAAAAGCTGTCCAGCAATGTATGTAGGTGGGGTAAGCATGACTTTGACTGTCACTTAAGGAGTCCTGTTAGGATTTTCTCTGCTTTTTACTCAGGAATTTAGCATCAAATCATATAACCCTATATATCACGGAGCTTAGATTCACCCTCTCTATCACATCCTACTCTCAAATAGGGTAGCATATACCACCAGACAGGTTTGCTTTAACTTACATGGTGTTCCTTGTAATCAGCATTCAGGACAACAATTCAGCACATGCAACGGTCTTGTTTTCCTTAGGGACTAAGAATGGTTTTTCCAAGCTTATGAAAAAGAAATTGGTTTCATATCTGTGCTTTCCTTCATTTTGTTGGTGATGCCCAAAATATTAGACTAATACGGTTGCGTGCAGGGAAATAAACTTTTATTGTGTTATGAAGGGAAGCCCCAGATGTGTTTCTCTTGTTTTAACAAACTCAGTACTGTCAACACTATTCTATTATTTTTGGCTTAATTGCAGGCAAACTGAGGCAGATTTCAAAATGTAATGGGTTAGGACCGGTTATTCCAGTTCAGGTATAAACACACAAAAAATACTGAATTCAAAGTAAGAGTGCCTAAATAGATGTAGTTACTTTATTACTATTTTTGACAGTGATGTTTTTTTCTGAAAGAACACCTAGTTAAAGGGATTTTCTGGGACTACAATATTGATGACATTTCCATCAGATAGGGCATTAAAGGGGTTGTATCATTTCATTAAATGGTCTTCAGAATAAGGGGACAGCGAAAACAAGTAACTTTGCAATTGAATGTCATTAGCAAAGCTGTCTTGTTCTCACAGTATTCCTTATCTTCTGTTTCTGTAAACAAACTTCTCCAGTGCTAGTTGAATCCATCCTCCTTGCATTTAATTAGCTGAGGGCTCTAATAATTTACATTCTGTTCAGCCCCCGGACGGCTGTATTCATTGAGCTTGCATTTCTGCCTCTCACTCAGAATTAGGAACCGAAAAGATTTTCACTCTATACAGCTAACTGCTCCTCATTGACACTGCAGCTGTCTCTATAATCAGAAAACAGCATTATTGTGCCACAGTGCCTTAATGCTCCTGCGTGTTGGTGCCTTATTTAAACATGAAGGGAGACGGATCTGTGCTGGATTCAACTGTAGCAACTGTCCAGCTGTGAGAGATCAGTGTTGAGTTCATGGAAGACTGTTTAGACTGAATGCAGGTATGTTGACAGCTCTTACAAAAAATAAGACTGCATAGTGAGAGGACAGTGACATGTGGAGGGGGACACACACTGGAGCCAGCATGAACAGTGAAGGGGGAATGATGTCATCCCCTTCAGTTAAGAAACACCCAGCTGGGAGGGGTAGAAACGCCCCTGAATTTCAGGAAATGAGAGGATCAAGCTTCAAGAGAACAGTCCAACTGATGAAGCGATACATCCTCTTTAATATCAGATTAGTTGGGGGCTGACTCCCTGCACCTCAGCCAGTGGTTATGGAAGCCAGACAACTCTACATGACACAAGACCATTATGGAATGTGTTATTACCCTCAACAGTTATCATTTGTCATCTTATGGTGACTGGTCATGTTACTGTTGGAATGCCAGGGCATTTTAAGGTAATTTAGTAATGTCCGGTTTACTAAAACAGGAAGGCGAACTGAAGTGTCATAGGATCAGTCATTAAAAAGAGTGGATGATAAAGAGGTTTTAGTCTGTGTGTGGGTGTAATGTCCTGTGCTGTTTTCTTTCTAGGAGCACTGCTAGGTAAATAACTTTTCTATTGTGGTTGGCTTTTACTGCAAACAGTTGGTCAGAGTCCCAGCACAACACAGCTCTAATATATGTAACTTTTTTCAGTAGTTAGGGATTATGCATATAGGTAAACCAGTAAAATGCTTTCCTGAAATAGGAAACAGTGGCCTATTGGATTTATGTAATAACATGCTTCACACTGGGGCAAATTCACAATTGTAGTAGTGATCTAGACACAATCAGCCATAGAGGGAACAGAATAAGTCATAATACAGTATTGCAAGACTCCCAACAGGTTCTCAAGGGGTAGCTGTATTATAGTCATAGATCAAACATCTGCTTCTTTCCTACACGTCATTTTGACCAATGCTATTGGATTGCATGGCTGGCATGTGCTCTGTGATGACAATTGCACCGATAAAGTCCAGATGGGAAGAGGGTTGTGGCTATGAAGGCATGGCTGAGGAATAAGTGCAATAACTAATGGTGGCTACTATCATTATGGCGGGGGCATGGAAAGTCGTTAAAAAGAATGGATGACTGAATGGGTTTGAATGGGAACGAATCAGTTGAGTTTAAGCTTAAAAAATGTTGTTATGGTGCGTGTCTTCCCAAACCGAACATTGGAATATGATAAATATTGAAATTTGTGAAAAACTGGTTGGAAAAATTAGGCCAAAACAGTTATATATTTTGTATGCATGGCTTTTAGTTAAATTTTTACAGGAAGTTGATTTTTTTAAAAAAAAAAATTGTCTTCAAAAATAAACATTTTTTAAAAAAGAAGGGATGACAAAGGGGTTTTTTGTTGTGTGGGTGTTATGTCCTTTTCTGTTGTATAGGAGAAAGTTTTTAGTGAACCCATTGTGCCATGCTTCTTTTTCTTTCCTTCACCTAAATAAAGATGTACTGTATATTTTAAAATGTTCTTTTTGTTACCCTAATTTTTAAGGAAAACCATTGTACACAGGATAAAAGAAAATGGTGGACTCTAATGTATGCCTATGTTTGTATTGTGAACAAAACTTTCTTAGTATTAAAAATTATTTTACAAAACCTGGCCCAGGTTTCCTTTTGGATCCCCTAAAATGGACTCCACAAAAGACAATCCTATGCTTAAAAAGTTTTGGTCTCCCCGATACAAAAAATGCCCTCCACTCCTATCTATTAGTGTTTACACAAAACCTTGTTTTAGGTGATATTTGATCTGAATGTCGTCATTTTTTTTCTCACTGCGTTCTGGAACCAGTTAGGCTGGACAAACGAAATTGATGAGCTCTGACGAGATGTTTGTTATCTTGTAGGAGGAGCCTTAATCCTTTGAGCTGTCCTTTCATAGTTGTCAGACGAAGTTACCCAAGAATTATGTATTGACATTGGCCTTCAAAAGAAAGACCTAATCAATTAAAAAATATTATTATCTTGAGCAAACAGAGGCATGCCTTTGCCTGTGAATGTACAGTCTTAATACTTGCTTACACATTCTACAGGGGGTCATCCACTGTGCTGTGTGTTACGTAACACCACGCTCAATTTTGCATTACGGCTGGGTTAGGTTTTTGCAGCATTTAATGTGAGCTAAAAATGATAGCTTTATCCTGTGGGACATTACAATTACAGTGATACCAAATTTAGACATGATTAGTTTTTGTTATGTTTTACTAGTTTTAAAAACTATACACTTATGGAAACCCTTAGGCCATGTTCACACGGCTTAAAATGGGCCGTATTTCGGTAGTAATTAGCGACGAAGTGTGCCAATTACGGGCCGAAAACGGCCCTTTTCCATTACGGTAATTCACAGTTCTCATAGAAGGAAACTATGGATTACGTCGATCGCCGGGCGGGGAGATATATTGACATGTCACTTTCTAGCGGCGTATACGCGCCGGCTAGCAGTGATTGTCTATGGGCCGGCGAGTTGCCGGCCCCCCGCTCCCGCCCCGGCCACACGGCGTAATTGCGGGGCGTAATTAGTCGCGCAATTAAGCCGTGTGAACATGCCGTAGGCCTCGTTCACACGGCTTATTTTTGCCGCGGATTGGCGCCGTACTGCGCGACGTGATTTGCGCTTTCAGTTACGGCGCCAATCAGTCGTAGTCGTTACGTCGCTCCTCCCGCTCGGCGAATCCGCCGCCGGGTAAACAATGCAATGTATATGGGGCCGGGAGCGCGGCCCCCGCCGCGCTCGGCCCCGACCCGTTCCGTCCCTTATTCACGGCGGATTTGTGAGCTCAATAAGGCTCACAAATCCGTCGGGAATAAGCCGTGTGAACACGGCCTTACACTGTATAGAAGTAAAACAAATATAGTTTTTATTAAATCATATTAACATACAAATTAAACACAAATAATAAAAAACATGTTGCACATAGCTGCACCCATATAGAAAGCAAGTACCGTATATACTCGAGTATAAGCCGACCCGAAGTTTAAAGCGAGGCACATACTTTTGCCCACAAAAACCGGAAAGCTTATTGACTCGAGTATAAGCCTAGGGTGAAAACTGCATGCGGCTACTGGTGAATTTTAAAAAAATAAAAATAGTACCAATTAAAATTACATTTTAATTACAGTTTAATGTCCCATAGGCAGGTAAGGTATAGCAGTTTAAAGTCCCCCATAGGCAGATATAGGCTGGTATAGGCAGTTTAATGTCCCCCATAGGCAGATATAGGCAGGTATAGGCAGTTTAATGTATCTCATAGGCTGGTATAGGCAGCTGTATGTCCCTAGGCAGTGCTTATAGGAAGGCAATAGCCCCCATTAGGCAGGTATAGTCCTCATTGGCAGGGTACAGGAGGTATAGTCGTTATAGGCTGGATATAGGCAGGTATAGGCTCCCCTAGCAGGCTATAGGCAGGTCTATGTCGATAGGCAGGCTTAGGCAGGTCATAGGCAGGCATAGGTCCCCCATAGACAGGCTATAGGCAGATATAGGTCACCTAGCAGGCTATAGGCATATAGGTATATGCAGGGTATATGCTGGATAGGTCCCCTAGACAGGCATAGGCAGGTATAGGTCACTGGCGTTATAGGTTAGATACTAGGCGGGGCGACAGGTATTGGCATTACTAGGGCAGGCTATAGGCGAGTACTAGGTGGTAATAGGCAGTACTAGGCTGGTCAGGCAGGCTTAAGGCAGTAACTGGCAGAGTATAGGAGGGTATAGATAGTACTGGGCAGGTTTAGGGCTGTATAGGAAGGAATAGGGCAGGTATAGAATAGGACTAGCAAGGTTAGGCTTGTTTTAAAACAAAAAAATCAAGCACTTAACCTTGATCCCCGCTGCTCCGTCCTACCGGCGCGATCCTTCGTTTCTCGGCACAGGCGGGTGACGTCATCAGGCGCGCACGCAGCATGATGACCACACGTGCCTGTGCCGGAGCTGCGAGTTTTGCGGGCCGCTGGAGTCCACTGTGGAGCAGGGAGCGCTTGCTCTCTGCCCCGCAGTGGGTATCTCATCTCCTGCATGCGCTCCGGAGGAGTCGCTGTCAGCTGACTCGGGATTAAGTTATATGTGCTCCCTGAGGAGCCGCATATAACTGAAGCGTCCCTGTCCGTGCACGGGTCATCGCAGCGCCCGAGCGCCGACAGTGACTCGAGTATAAGCCGAGGGGGGATTTTTTAGCACATTTTTTGTGCTGAAAAACTCGGTTTATACTCGAGTATATACAGTATATGTAAATATCACAAGTGCCTTAGTATGGAACATTAAAGCATTAAGCTATGTTCACGCGGCTTAACTGCGGGGCGTAATTCCGCCCGCAATTAGCCGTGTGCGGGGGCGGGAGCGGGGGAAGCGAGCGGGGGGCCGGCACTCGCCGGGCCTATAGTCAGTCATTGCTAGCGGGCGTATACGCGCTAGAAAAGTACATGGCATTTATCTCCCCCCTCGGCGTATTCGCGAGCAGGGAGAGGGACGTAATGCATAGTTCTCTGATAACTGTGCATTACCCGTAGTTTCTGGGACGGATTTCAGCGTATTTGCTCACTTCGGCGCTTAATTACGGACTGAATTACGTCCCAGAATAAGCCGTGTGAACATGGCCGAAGGCTATGTCTACACTGCACAGAGAAACATCCATTTTTTCAGTGTTTTTCGTCCTGCTGTCTACACTGAGCTTCTTTTTTCTGTCTAAAAAAACGCCAGAGCAGGGCCGAAAATTTATTACAGGAGTCTATGTAAAGCGGCGGACGTCTTTTGTCGCGTTTTTTGTCACATTTTCGCAGCATTTTTTGCCGCGATTTTTCAATGAAAACCCTCCCAGGAGACCCACGTCCCACCTATAGTGGGTGTAACAAAGGTTATACATTATCAAATCTACATACAAGTGTCTTTTTTTGTACATTTGAATAAAAATGAACAAGCTTTGGTGCTAACGATTTTTGCGCAATTCATCTATTTTTCGCTAAAAATACGTTTTTTATGGATTTTGGCGTCAGAATCCATTTTTTACGCTAAAATCCTTTTCTTAACTTTATAAGTGCCAAAATATATTAAGAAAAGTATTTTAGCGGCAAAATCGTTAAAAAAAATGGATTCTTGCACAAAAACTGTAAAGAAACTGATTCTTGGGCAAAAAAGTCAGAAAAGTCCGTTAAAAAAATTATTTTGGCTCAGAAGCGAGATAACTTATTAGCGCCCAAAAAACTGTAAGAAAAGTATTTTAGTGCCCAAAATCGTTAAAAAAAAAAAGGATTCTGGTACAAATTCCGTAAAAATTACCATCAGAAGCGAGGAATGTTTTAGCGTCAAAATCCATAAAATTATGGATTTTAGCACCAAATCCATAAAAAAAAGTATTTTTGGCGACAAAAGCGAGATCATTTTATCAGCGCCAAAATCTGTAAAAAATGCAGATCTTGCCACCAAAATCCGTAAAAAAATTGACTTTAAGGCCAAAATCTGTAAAAAAAAAAAAAAAAAAAGTATTTTTGGCGGCAAACGCGAGATAACTGTATTAGCACCAAAATCTGTAAAAATGCAGATCTTGGCACTAAAATCCATTAAAAAATGGACTTTAGGGCCAAAAGCCATAAAAAAACTTATTTTTGGTGACAAAAGCGAGATAGCTCTATTAGCGCCAAAATTCGTAAAAATACAGATCTTAGCGCCACAATCCGTAAAACAAAATGGACTTTAGGGCCAAAATTCGTTTAAAAAAAAAGTATTTTTGGCGACAACGCAAGATGACTTTATTAGCACTAAAATTCCGTAAAACAACTAAAGATCAAATATAAATGCAATGATGGCTTTATTTTACCCTTTTGTAGGGTGGATATAAAAAAGCAAAGCAGCTCACCTCTTCCACGCTCACTCGCACGGACCACCAGGACCACGGCAATATTTGAGCACAAAAGATAATGATGTCCAGCGAATAGGCATAAATAAAGCTGCTTTTATTCATCTGCCTATTCGCTGGACATAATTACCTTTTAGGCTTTTGTAGGGTGGAGTTAACTAAAATCCCCAAAAAAAAATGGCTCTTAATTCTATGCATACATTAAAAAAACAGGTTTTAAGACAAGCAAAAAACGCTTGTAAAAAACGCGCCAAAAACGCAATCGCCGGCAAAAAACTGAAGTTTTTTCAGATGCTTTTGACAGGCAAGTGGACCAGAAAACTCGTTTCATGGACCGTTTTTAGTAATTCGTTTTCGTCTTTTTGTCCACTGCAGTGTAGACATAGCCTAAAGCATAAGGGCGCATTCCCACGGCATAGGACAAATACCGGCCGGTATTTGTCTTGTTTTGCGCCCATCGCCACGGGGGGGGGATGGCTTTTCTCCGCGATGAGCGGAGAAGAGCCCTCCCCCCTCCCATTGAGAAACACAGATTCCGTCTGAAAACCGGACAGATGAATGTGCTTGCTCAATGTTTTGCCGCCGGACCACCGTCGGCAAAACCGCCCGACGGAAAGCCCGTGCAGGGTTTACACAGAGCACATTTTGCTATTTTCAGCCGGTTTTTTAGTGTTCTGAAAAAGCAAACGGGCTGAAAAACGGCCCGAAACCCCTTGCCGTGGGGGACATGCCTGTCTAACGACAGAACAACGTAGTTTTTTCAGCGTTTTTTGTTTCTAAAGACGCTGGAAAAATGACATCTGAAAGCAGCTTCCATGGGACTCTACTGTAAAAACGTCATGCTTTGGGGGTGGGGGTTTCTTCAATGAGCTTTCTTTTTTCTGCTCGTTTTTGTTTACTCGGTCGTCTTTTGCAAACATGTTCTAAAAAACGCCAGAGCAGGGCAGAAAAATTTACTACAGGAGTCTATGTAAAGCGCCGGACGTCTTTTGGCGCTTTTTTTGGCGCGTTTTCGCTGCGTTTTTTGCTGCGATTTTTCAATGACAACCCACCGAGGAGACCATGTCCACATAAGTAGATAAATGGGCGAATCGGGATTCTAACGAAGTGGAATTGTTTAGAATTTCAGAAAACTTTCGGTCGGAACGAAATTTCTGCCGTTTAGTCGTACTTTTGGGGTACTTTGCCCGTGAACGAAGTGTGCTTGTGATTGATAAAATGGTCTGCGAGCACATGGCTGTACATGGGCAAAGAAACTCTTGGAGGAATGAAGGGCATAGCCTGCATGACATAGCAGAGATGAAGGCCAATCAGAGGCCGCTGGGATTCTGTGACGGTCACGCACTATATATAGTCCGGCGCGACGCTGGAGGCTCATACTGCTCTCAATAGACTGATTAGGGAAAGGATGTGCTGCCCGCGGCTGCATGTAGTAGCTCTACTGAAGAACTGATTTTTGTACAGCGATTTTTGGGGGGTGTCTCAGCTTGTCTCAGAGGATGCTTCTTTAACGTTCTATTTCTGATTTTTTGGGGTATTGGATCTGAAGTCCAGTTGTGCGTCCAGTGCAGCTGCATATACATGTTAATGCTGATCTGCTCACAGCACATTGAATATCAAGGGGAGATCTAAGCTGTTCCTGTTGTTAGTCATTTAAGAAAACGTGGTTTTACAATACAAATTACCACTTCAATTTTTGGCTGCTCAATTCTTTTGCACAATTTACATCAAGGGTTAATTAAGCATTGTTTGCGCTGTGGTGACTAAAAATAGACCGTCTTTCACCGCAAAAAATAATAAATTTTTCAGTGTAGCATAATTCACAAGCGAGTTAATTACCAATTTTTTCTCTTGTTGTGTAGCTGTAAAAACACGCCATTTAACACGCTACAAAGCTGGTAGTATGTGGTTCGCTCAATTGTTTGGCGCAATTTAAATCCAGGGGTTAATAGCGTTTGTTCTGCTGCTGTGGTTGACTAATTAACGTCTTTTTCACGCCAAAAATTCATTTTTCATGTAGCATAATTCACAAGCGAAAGTTAATTACAAATTTTTTCTTCTGTTGGTGTAGCGTAAAAACACGCATTGTAACACGCTACAAGCTGGTAGTTGTGGTTGCTCAATTGTATTTCGTCGCAATTTACCTCAGGGGTTAAATTAAGCGTTGTGTTCTGCTTGCTGTGGTGACTAAATTACCGTCTTTTTCTCTGCCAAAAAAATACATTTTTCTGTAGCATAATTCACAATGCGAAAAGTTAATTACAATTTTTTCTCTTGTTGTGTAGCGTAAAAAACACGCATTGTAACTCGCTACCCAAAACTAATAGTTTGTGCGTTTTGTCAATTGTTAGCGCAATTTACATCCTAGGGGTTAATTTAAGGTTCTTTTGCTGCTGTGGTGACTAAATAAACCGTCTTTTTCACCGCCAAAAAATCACATTTTCCTGTAGCCTAATTCACAAGCGAAGGTTAATTACAAAATTTTTTTCTATGTTGTGTAGCGTTAACAAACACGCATTGTAACACGCTACAAGGGCGGTAGTTTGTGGTGCTTCAATTCTTTTGAGCATTTACATCCAGAGGGTTAACTAAGTATTTTTCTGCAGTTTGTACTCAGTAAAAGAAAAACTTTCTTTTTCACCGCCACAGAAGAATTTTGGAGCATAATTCCCATATCCGAAGGTTAATTAAGCCTGTTTGTGCTTTTTACATTCAGTTAAAATACACAGAGTTTTTAAACGGCACATACAAGTCAATTTTTCCTGCCCATTTTGAGTGGAGCGCAATTATATCAAGGGTTACCCAAAGCTTGTTACTGGGTTCATTTGGAGGCAAATACAGGTGTGTATTTATCATATCAGAATATCTCATCAAACAGTGTTCTGTACATTTTAAGAACAAACAGTATGTCAGACAGAGAGGTGGCAGCTCTTCACTGTGAGTGGCCAGTGCCACAAACATTCCTGGAGCAGGCCAGGTCGCAGCACAGCATGGGGACGTCGCATCAGGGGTCACTCGGTTGTGAGGCCACAACTGCCGCGTATCTATGCGGCCCTGTGTTGTTCAGCACCCAATGGTTCTTGATTGGTTTTGACTAGGTCATCCACCTTCCATCCCAGATGGATATCTGAACCCCAGCCAAGAGTCAGTGGACGTCAGGACACACCCTTAGGTGGCATGGGCCGGGAGCGGGTCAGCGGGCCTCACCTGTCCCTCAACCTGCCTCGGTCCCCATCCAGTTCCCAGCCAGAGATTACTATGTGGTCTGGGCTCAGCGCCCACTATATAGCGGATGAACAATTTTCGAGGAGGGCATGTCCAGCAGCTACTTGGAAGCGAAGAAATGGGGCAATATTCCCTGCTTCTTGCAGTTAGGCGGCAAAGTATAGATGTTGAGAGTGGCATGGGAGGTCATGTTGTGAGGGGTCAGGCCTCTGCATACCAAGACCGGTTTAATGAGGACAGCAGTACGATGAAAACACAAATAGATGATGATGTTACCGGAACTCGTACTTGGGAGCCGGGGGAGACAGGGCTTCATCATCGTTCAAGAGGAAGAGGGTGTCAGTGCGCGTCAGGCAGCAGCGCAGCCAGCAAGTGGGTGGTGTGGCCATAGGTCAGCAGGACAGCAAAGCCTGTGTGGAGGTCGGGAGCAAGTGGCCACGGGGGTTAAAAACACCGCTTCGCAGGTCCAAGAACGTAGCGGCAACAGGGGGTACTCAGCGACGGGCTGCGGCAGCAGTTGTCACTCAGTGCGTTGCGGTGTTGGCGGGTAAAATCAGCTACTCGGCGGTGTGGCAGTTCTTTGCTAAGACACCGGCGGAGGCCGCATATGGGTTATATGTAGAATCTTTTCGGAGCGTGTGTGGGCAGGCAGAAAGTGAAGCAGTGGCCAGGGGACGCTAAACGTTGGCACCACGGGCCTGCATCAACACATGCAGGCGTCACATCGGTGGCCTGGGGAGAAACGTGGATCAGATGTGGTGGTCCATCTGCCGCCGCAGCAACAGAGCAGCATCGCCCAGTGGGCACGCATGCCATTGCAGCCAGTCAAGGCTCCACACTATGCAGAACGAGAGATGTTTCTCTTTGACATCATCTCCCGGTCCAGATGACTCTGCTACTCGATACTCATCGGCTACTAGCAGTCGTTCAGCGAGGCGATTGCAAAGAGAAAACAATATGGTCCAACCATCCTAATGTGCAGAAGCTGACCAATGCTCCTGTCCAAGTTGTTGGTATGCAGTTCCCTCCCTTTCAAATGGTGGACTCTGCACGGTTCAGAGAACTAATGGCTTGTGCCGAGCCGAGATGAGAGTTCCAAGCGTGTTTTCTTTTCCAAAAAGGCAGTAGTACCCCAGCACTTCATAAATATGTAGAACAAAGGTGGGCCAGTCCTTGTCGAGCTTATCGGTTTGGTTCCAGGTGCACGGGCCCAGCGGGACGGTCTGGGCTGTAACTTACGGTCAGGGCTAGTGACATTGTCCTTTACGGCCACTGGTGAATGTGCTTCCTGAACAGGCACAACAAACAACGTTGGACAGGAGACGCCGCTTTCTCCTCCACGTTGTCAAATGCGGTCCTGCGCAATGTCCGCCTCCTACTTCCTCCACCACCCACCACATCTCAGCCTCCACAAGTACTGCTCCATCATTACCCACATGTGTAAGGGCACAGCGTTGTTCACGCAGTTCTACACCTGGCTTGCCTCGGCGAACGAAGTCACACAGGGAGGACTGCTCCGCGTCATGCAGCAGAAAGAAATCAATGTGTGGCATTCTCCGCACCAATGCCAAATCAGAACCATGGTGACGGGGACAATGGGAGGAACATGGTGTCTCGCTGCACCGAGTAGGTATGGTCCATGCCCCTGTATGGCGCATTGTGTTCAATCTGGTGTGAAAAAGGTTCCTGAAGTCTTCCACCGATCTTCAGAAGATTCTGAAAATGGCCAGGAAAACTGTGCATGCACTTCATCCATTCCTACAAAGCCAGGAACACCCTCCTCGAGTTGCAGCGGCAGACAGAACGGCCTCCCCCAAACACACTCTGATATGCGATGTTTCCACCCGCTGGAATTCCGGCCTTGCCACATGTTGGACGACTGTATGAACAGAGACAAGGCCATTAAACGATTTTTTGATGATCCAGGTCGGACAGGAGTACTCCCCTTTGTATCTTTGATTTCAGCCAGTGGCAGCTCTATGCTGTGACACCTGCCGTTTGTTGGACCATTCGAGGAGGGCCACGTTATTTGTCAGTCGCCAGGACTACGGGCATGAATAACTTCATTCCACTGCTTCATGTCTGGAACAGATGCTAAAAAATCTGTCTGGGCAGGGGACTGGAGACGTGGCGGACTACATCTGCAGCCACATTGAGTAGGTGGGGACTGAATGGAGAGAGGGGACATGGAGCGATTGCATTGTCTGGTGAAATGAGTGTGATTTTTAACCCAGATGACAAGAGAGAGGAGCAGGAGCAGCTGGAGGATGGTAGATGGAGATGAGGAAGACGAGGCAGATGACCCGCACAGCACCTGGCAGTATACAGTGGAGATGGTGGACAGGGAGGCCCTCCGTGATTGAGTCACTTGTGCAGATGGCCCGCAGCATGCTGATTTGCCTGGCTGGTGACAGCCGAATAGTCAGCATCCGGCAAAGGGATGACTTCTGGCTATCCACCCTATTGGACCCTCGCTACCGGTCCAAAATGGGAGCCTTTTTCCCAGCTATTGAGAGGGAGAACAAACTCAAATACTATAGGGAAATCCTCCGTAGTCAGTTGGCTGCTGCCTATGTGCGGCATCGTCCCTCCTCTGACAGCTCTGACCGGGGGGTTCCTCAGCGCTCATGTACTACTGCCGCGGCTGCTGGGGAAGGTGGGGGCGTAGAAGCAGTACCAGCTCCATCAGCAGCAACCTAAGTCTGGAGTCACTGATGAGCAGCTTCCTTCACCAGCCACTGTCTGACCTCATGCTGCTGCTGTCGTGCCCTCCACATTGAGTCATTGTGCCACTCTGTGGCCTACTCCAGTTTTTGCCACCTCCAGAATGTCATTGTGCCACTCTCTGACCTCATGCTGCTCCTGCTGCCATCACCTCCACTCTGTCATTGTGCCACTCTGTGGCCTACTAGTGTTTTGCCACCTCCAGAATGTCATTGAGCCACTGCCTGACCTCATGCGGCTTCTGTTGTGACCTCCACACTGTGTCATTGTGCCACTCTGTGGCCTACTACTGTTTTGCCACCTCCAGAATGTCATTGTGCCACTGCCTGACCTCATATTGCTGCTGTGGCTGCTGTCGTGCCCTCCACACTGTGTCATTGTGCCACTGTCTGACCTCATGCTGCTGCTGTGGCTGCTGTCGTGCCTGCCACACTGTGTCATTGTGCCACTCTGTGGCCTATTCCCGTTTTTGCAACCTCCAAAATGTCATTGTGCCACTGTCTGACCTCATGCTGCTGTGGCTGCTGCCGTCACCTCCACACTCTGTCACTGATGTTGCCACCTGAGCTCTCAGCTTGTTTTTTTCCAGCTTTCGCTGCCATGACTTTATCAGGCTACATTCCCGCTTCAGTTTTTTGGTCAGTTTTGCCCTCTTAAGTGACCAGGGAATTTTATAGTGAAGCGATTCTAAGAGTGACGGCAGTCATGTGCGTGTCATACTAAAACACAACATTGTATGAAGACCAAATCAAGCTCCCTCTGCATATTTAAGCATGGCACAACGTTCTACAGCATCCTGCAGGCTCTGTGCAGCCTGGAAATAGCTGTTTTTACGCGATTCGTGCCGAAGTAATTCGGACCGAAACGAATTTTGTCGGAAAATTCGGTAAAGTGACCGAACCGAATTTTTGAGAAATTCGCCCATCTCTACCTATAGTGGGTGTTAAGAGAGGTTACACCTGATCAAATTTGCATACAAATGTCTGATGTGTCCTTGTTTGTACCTTTTGTAATAAAATGATCATGCTTTCGTCGCTAACGATTTTTTCCGCTAAAAATAGGGTTTTTTTACGGATTTTAGCACTAAAATCCTTTTTTTTTTTTTACAGATTTTGGCGCTAATTAAGTTTCTGAGGCTAGAAATACCTTTTTTTTTTTTTTTTTTTTTTTACTGATTTTGGCGGCAGAATCCGTTTTTGGGGGGGGGAATTTTGGTGCTAAAATCCTTTTCTTGACAAATTTTGCTGCTAATAAAGTTATCTCGCTTCTGACGCTAAAAATACGTTTTGTTTTTTTTTTATTACAGATTTTGTCACAATAATCCTTTTTTTTTACGGATTTTGGTGCTAAAATCCTTTTCTTAACATATTTCTCTCACTTCTGACACTGAAAAATAATTTTTTTTTTACGGATTTTGGTGCAAGAATCCGTTTTTTTCAGATTTTGGCGCTAAAATCCTTTTCGTAATTTAATTTTGGCTCTAATAAAGTTCTCAGCTTCTGATGCCAAAAATATGTTTTTTATGATTTTGGGCAAGAATCTTTTTTTTTTTTTATGGTTTTGGCACTAAAATAGTTTTCTTTACAGATTTTGGCGCTAGCAAAGTTATCTCACTTGTGATGCTAAAAACATGTTTTTTCGGATTTTGGCAATTCTAAAGTTATCTTGTTTTTGTTGCTAAAAATACATTGTTTTATACGTATTTTGTCGCTAAAAATACTTTTTTTAACGAGTTTTGGCACTAAAATACGTTTTTTACGGATTTTACCGCTATTAAAGTTTTCTCGCTTTTTTTCGCTAAAAATACTTTTTTTTACGGATTTGGTCGCTAAAAGTACGTTTTTATTATGGGTTTTAGCGTTAAAATACTTTTTTTTTTACAGATTTTGGCTCTTCTAAAGCTATCTTGTTTTTGGCGCTAAAAATAATTTTTTTATGGTTTTTGCTGCTAAAATAGTTTTTTTAACGGATTTTCGCACTATAGTATTTGTTTTACGGATTTTGGGGATAAAGTCTGTTTTTTACGGATTTTGACGCTAAAATCCTTAAAAACAGATTTTTTTGTGGCAAAAGCAAAATAAGTTAGTTAGCGACAAAATCCGTAAAAACATATTTTAGCGCCATAATCCATAAAAACTGATTTTAGCGTCAAAATCCATAAAAAATTTATTTAAGGGCCAAATTCCATAAAAAAAAAATATTTTTGGTGACAAACGCAAGATAACTTTATAAGCGCCAAAATCTGTTAAAATACGGATTTTATCACCAAAATCCGTAAAATAATGGACTTTAGGGCCAAAATCCGTAAAAAATACGTATTTTTGGCGACAAATGCGAGATGACTTTATTAGCACCAATATCCATAAAATGATTTACAAGATTCCATATAGATGTAATAATGTGTTTTATATCCCCTTTTATAGGGCGGAGTTACATCCAATGGCTTAATTTATGCATACATTAAAAAACAGGATTGAAGACAAGCAAAAAACGCGTGTAAAAAAACACGCCAGAAAGCGCAAATTGTGGCAAAAAACTGCCATTTTTTTCAGCTGCTTTTGACATACAGTGGACAGAAAACTCTTGAACGTTTTTAGTAATTCGTTTTCAGGTCGTTTTTTGTCCACTGCAGTGTAGGCATAGCCTAACAATGCATGGTGCTCCAAACTGTCCACATAGATAAAAAGGCAACCAGGGTTTGAGCCCACAACACGTACACCGTAATGCATGCTTCATCCAGTCTGGACGAATACTTCTATATTGTGTTTTTTTGTAGGTGTACTTTTTTTTTTTTTTGCCCAATTTTTTGTTTCTAGATAGATTTGTTTAATAAGAGTTAAAAAAAAATTTGCATCAGCATATTCTGACACCTCTAAGTTTTAGATTGACTGCAGCAATAATGGGTGAAACAGCTGGGACCACAGTAATCTCTGATCTTGACTGCCAGCTGTGTAAGGGCATGTTCACACGGCGGATTTGGCCGCGGGTTTCGGCGGCCAAAAGCTCGTCCAGATCGCACCACAAACGCCTCCAGTTCATTACATGGTTTCCTATGGGAAACCGAGGTTGTTATTCACTGACCGCGGTTTTGGCCGCGGCCTTGCCGTGCGTGTTAGAGAAGTCTCCTGTCAATTCTGACAGCGAGTCTTCAGCGCGGCTGCTATGCGGTGACGTCGCGGGTTTCGGCGCGATTGGTGCACGTTTGGGCCGCCATTCTCGGCAGGGTTTTTGCCCTGGCTATTAATTTGTATTTGACAAGGTTTTGGCCGCGGCAACCGCTCTGAATCCCACATCCAAACCCGCAGCGAAATCCGCCGTGTGAACCATGCCTAAGGCTATGTTCACACGGAATCTTTCAGGCCATATTTTGGGGTGTTATTGCGCTGCAATACACCCCAACATGGCCTATAACAACGGTAATTCTTAGGTAATTCACAGGGCGCTATGACTTATCTCCCTCTTCCCTGGGATTAATAGAAGTGAATGGGGCCAGCTGGCCAATGCATACTTCTAAAACACCCGGCGTATTGCGGCGCCTACAGTACGCGCCGCAATACGCCATGTGAGTATCCCCTAATACAATCGACAACCACTGCATATAGAGCAGGTTTAGCTCCTAAGCCCACACCATATTTCTTAATACATATTCTCCTCAAATATGGCGGATGTCAGTATGGGGTAAACATAGTCAACCTATACTAGAAGAAAAATGTAAAGTACAGTGGGAAAAAAAGTTTTTAGTCAGCCACCAATTGTGCAAGTTCTCCCACTTAGAAATATGAGAGAGTTTTTATGTTGATCGAAATTTTTAGATCATGTGATAATTTAGGTTCAAATCTGTGCATCATCTATTAATATCGCGCCATTTTCGGCGCTTCCTGTCATTTTGGTGGCCAGCAAATCAGCTTACAGAATAGAGCAGGGTGAGATGTTTGTGCGACGTCATGACTGGGATGTGTATGGTTGCGATTGGCTGGAAAAATCACATGACCTCATTTTACATAGAACAGCCCTTCCTGTTAATGATCAGTGTCTCTCAGCGTCTCAGAGCAGGAGGACGTGCGCTCTGCCTGTGTCCAAACAGCTCAGTGAAATTATTCTATTTCTTCACAGAGAAATCTCTACTGTTAGCTGTGATCGTTACAACTTAGTTAGATCAGAGATTGGAAGATTTTATGTAGTTAGGTAGAGAATTTTAAAGGAGCATCTACGGCGGGGGGGGGGGGGGCCCCCGCGGGCGAACACAGACAAGCTCTATAAAGAATACTGGATATAGTTCACCAAGACTTAGTGTAGACATTGCACTGCAATAGCTTTATTATTAACAGTTTTCTATTGAAATATTTCCTGGATATTGGGCAGCCTGAACTTATATTAGGATACACATCTTTTCTAGTAACTGCAGGTCTCTTTGTTAGGTGCAAAACTCCACTTTTATTATCAGTATACATTTCAGATAGGTGTTCTTTTTCAATTTTGCCCATTCCAGCTTTGTTGATATAGCCACCTTGCAGTTAAATTAGAATCCAGCAATTTTGTAGTCAGCACAGGTTGATAGGTGCCAAAAATACCTTTTATTATCCGAATACATTACAGATACGTGTTTTTTCACTTTTGCGCACTACAACTTTGTTCATTGAGGCACCTTGCACTTAAATGTGAATACAGCAATTTTGTAGTCACCACAGGTGAATTGAAAGGTGCCAAAAATACCTTTTATTATCCGAATACATTACAGATACGTGTTTTTTCACTTTTGCGCACTACAGCTTTGTTCATTGAGGCACCTTGCACTTAAATGTGAATACAGCAATTTTGTAGTCACCACAGGTGAATTGATAGGTGCCAAAAAATACCTTTTATTATCCGAATACATTACAGATACGTGTTTTTTCACTTTGGCGCAGGCCAGCTTTGTTGATAGATCTACTTTGCAGTTAAATTTGAATACAGCAATTTTGTAGTCACCACAGGTGAATTGATAGGTGCCAAAAAATACCTTTTATTATCCGAATACATTACAGATACGTGTTTTTTGCACTTTTGCCCAGTCCAGATTTGTTGATAGAGCCACCTTGCAGTTAAATTTGAATCCAGCAATTGTGTAGTTACCACAGGTGAATTGATAGGTGCCAAAAATACCTTTTATTATCCAATACATTACAATATGTTTTTTCACTTGCGCACTAACTTTGTTCATGAGGACTTGCACAAATGTATACAGCAATTGTGTAGTACCAAGGTGAATTGATAGGTCCAAAAAAATACCTTTATTATCGATACATTACATACGGTTTTTCATTGGCGCACTACAGCTTTGTTCATTGAGGCACCTTGCACAAATGTGAATACAGCAATTTTGTAGTCACCACAGGTGAATTGAAAGGTGCCAAAAATACCTTTTATTATCCGAATACATTTCAGATACGTGTTTTTTCACTTTGGCGCAGGCCAGCTTTGTTGATAGATCTACTTTGCAGTTAAATTTGAATACAGCAATTTTGTTTTGATTTGAGGGATTTGAGAATAGCTGTGATTTGCCGTATTTTAATAAGAGACTTTCCAAAACTCTTCCATACCTTCTCAAATTTTTAAATTTCTGAACATGGAGCGAAATTCAGGTGGTAAGCGAGCAAAGAGGAGGGTAGGACATGGAGGTAGAGGTACGAGAGAAGGTGCTCCTTCCAGTGCTGGCGACAACACGCATGCCAGCGGATCGTCAGTTGCAGGACCGTCAGGCCTGTCATCGCTGGGTCAGGGCCTTGTGAATCTCAGTAACGAACAGCGTCGCCAATCTGTCCTTCAGTGGTTAATGCAACCTGCATCCAGCAGTCTTACCTCCTCGTCCTCCCAGTCACGGCCACAAATGTCGTCATCAGTATCATCAGCATCCGTCCAACATGAAGCAGCCCAAATGTCAACTTGTGTACCCACCACTGTGGATAATCCATTTTCTGAAGACCTCTTTGATGACAAAATGCGGTTGGGGTCAGAAGGCATGTTAAAAGATCAAGAGGCCAAAGAGGATGATTTTCTCTGCTCTGACGCCCAGTTACTGATGCCATCAGAGGAGGAGAAGGAAGCCGGTCAATCGGCAAAAATCCCGGGTGGTCGGCAACGCCTTGCAGTCCCTCTTGCTTGTAGCCCGCAGCTCCTGGATGCAGAATGTCAGGACGACGAAGTCATCTGTGTTGATGATGATGATGACGACATTGCGGATCCAAAGTGGTCTTTTCAGTAGAATTTGCTTGCGAGTGCTTCATCACTGGACGAGGAGGAAAACGATGGGGTAGTGTCAGTACGGGTTCTGCCTCAAAAAGGGAGAGGGCGGTCGCAGAAGTCCGCTGATATGATTCCGCCAGCCACGATCAGCGCAAACCCCGCTCCTCGCTTATCGCCGTCAAAAAGGTCCAGGACCTCTCAAGCCTGGGCCTTCTTTGAGCAAGCCTCTGATTCACCCAGCGATGTCATATGCCGCCTTTGCCGTAAACGCATAAGTAGAGGCAAGAACCTCAGGTGGTTAACCACCACCAACATGTCTAGTCACATGCAGCGAATGCATGAGTTGAAATGGAGGCAACACTTGGCCAAAAAAGGCCAGACCGACGCCGGGCCCCCAACCACTGTCACACCCTCTATCTCCGCCTCCTCCTCCTCCGCCACCACCAAGTGTTCCTCAGCTGCCCATGTCTCTCAGTCATGATCAAGGATCAACCTCTGCTTCAGCCTCCACCGTCGCCCGAGTACCACCAGCACCACCAGAGACCCATCCTACCCCTTCTCCTCCCGCCAGTTTGATTACCTGCACGCCGTACAACGGCCAGTCTAGCAGCCAGCCTTCTGTCTTCCAGGTTTGGGAGCAGAAGAAACACTTTAACCCAAACCATCCCAAAGCCAAAAGCCTGAATGTCGGCATTGCCAGGCTTTTGGCCTTGGAAATGTTGCCTTTCCGTCTGGTGGACACAGATGGGTTCCACCACGTCATGGCCCTTGCCTGCCCGCAATACCAGATGCCGAGCAGGCATTTCTTTTCCAGAAAAACCGTCTCAGCCCTAGCCAGCCACGTGTCATCTAAAATTTCAAGCGCGTTGTCAGCATCTGTGGCCGGAAAAGTCCATTTGACCACCGACACATGGACTAGTAAGCACGGCCAAGGCCGCTATATCTCTGTGGACAGCTCACTGGTGAGCTGGGTGGATGTCTCCGGGGGTGACGGTGGATCTCAGGCTCGGCGCACGCTCTTAAAAAAACCGCAGGGATGGTGCAGGGTTCTTTCCCCCAAGGTCCTCTGGTGGCATCACTGCCAGAGAAACCATGACGTGTTGAAATTAATCTGTCTTGGAGACCGTCCACACACAGGTCAGGAGCTGTGGACGGCTCTCCGCAACGAGACCGAGCGCTGGCTGGGTGATAAGAACCTTGTGCCAGGCAAGGTGGTGTGCGATAACGGGCGAAATCTGCTGGCCGCCCTTAAGATCGGTAGGCTGGAGCACATCCCTTGCCTGGCACATGTCATGAACCTTGTCGTCCAGAAATTTCTAAAGGGCTACCCGGGTCTGGACTGTCTGCTGAGGAAGGCTCGAAGTCTAAGTTCGCACTTCCGCCGTTCGCACCCTGCTTCGTCCCGCCTGGCTGCGTTGCAGCGTCAGCTCGGCCTCCCCGTCAACCGTCTCATTGTTGACGTGGCAACACGCTGGAATTCCACCCTCCACATGCTCCAGCGATTGTGGCAGCAGCGCAATGCCATTACGCAGTACGAAGTGACACATGGCCCGACAAGCAGCGGTGCGGACCTCGGGGTGTTGAGCCACCGAGTGGAGGCAGGTGAAAGAGCTTTGCACCATCCTTGCCAGTTTTGAAGAAGCCACCAAAATGGTCAGTGCGGACAATGCCCTTGTTAGCATGAGCATTGTGGTGATCTTAGTTCTGGAACGATCGTTGGACACTCTGAAACAACAGGTCCCGCCAGCGACGGAGGAGGAGACGGACACAGATGCGGACACGGAGCCTTTCTCTCCGTCAAATCCACAAGGCCCGACAGTTTCAAAATTTCATCGGTCTTCATTAGGCAGTGGTTCGGGGTCCAGGGCTTGTGCAAGGTGGCGCATCAGCTCTCAGGGTGCATCATCTCAGGCAAGTCAGGGCTGTGTTGAAGCTGTGCCGGAGGAAGAGGAGGAGGAGGTATTCCTAGACACCGACGTTACCGACGTCCCTGCCTTGGAAAGAGGTTGGCACGAATTTGAGGCGGAGGAGGAAGATGAGGAAGATCAGTTTGCTAGTGCCCCTCGACCCAGAGGCTTGGGAAATCAAGGCTCCATCTCTCACATGAGTGCTTGGATGCTCCATTTCCTCCAACATGATCCTCGCATTAAGGCCATCAAAATGAACAACAGTTACTGGGTGGCCACCCTCCTGGATCCCCGGTACAAAACAAAACTCAGCACTTTCCTTCCACCCACCCAAATAGAGAGTAAAATGCAGGAAATGGAGACCTTGCTGATTGATCAACTGGAGACATCTGTTGCGTCTGCTTCACGTTCCCCAAATGTCACGGTGGAACAACATCAGCGACGTGACAGCAGTAGAGTGCCAAGTAGCCGTAGCAGCAGCAGCAGGCAAGGTGGCAGAAGCCTAATGGGTGACCTCTGGTAATCTTTATTTACCACCTCACCAACGCATGCAATGCAGGGCACACATCCAACACACAGAGACCAGCTTAAGATCATGGTGCCCGACTATCTGCGTCTCAACACCGATGTTTTTGTATGTGTTCCGGACCCAATAGACTTCTGGGTATCCAAAATGGACGAATGGACGAATGGACGAGCTCGCTCGCCACGCCATAGAGGTGTTGTCCTGCCCAGCATCCAGCGTCATATCTGAGCGGACCTTCAGCACAGCTGGAGGAGTCATTACAGACAATCGCATCCGGCTTTCCACAGATAATGTGGATCGTTTGACTTTCATCAAGATGAATCAGGCATGGATCTCTGATGATGTTGTGGCCCCAATTGCCGAGGTCACCGATTAGTTGCCAGTCTACACATTCCTCTTCAAACAGAAATGGTCCTCTTGAAAAATGTTTTTTAAAATGATCATTTCTTACTGCAATTTTTATTCTCTTTTCCCAACAGTTCATTTTGCTGGTTTTGCTGTGAGGAGACTGTAAAAGACAGCAAGGTTTCATGACAACACCAATTACCATTTTACTCACTTTATCTTTAGAAGTTTTTTCCATTGTCAATGGTTTTGAGGTCAAGTTGCTGTGAGATACTAGCTATAATTATGGTCCTTTGAACAGAATGTGGCTTTTAAGTGCATTTCTCTCTCACAATTTTTAAAAGTGGCTGAGAAAGTCATATTTAAATTTTTTTGGGGTCATGTTGCTGTAAGATACAGCAATAATTCATGGTTTCTTTGGAACAGAAATGTGGCTTCTAAGTGCATTTCTCCCTCACAATTTTAACAGTGGCTGAGAAGTCATTTTTATAATTTTTTGGGTCATAATTGCTTTGAAATGCAGCAATACTACAGGTCCTATTATAAGAAAATGTTATTCTAACAGACATTTGTTCTCACAATTGTCCAAAGTGCCTCAAGGTCATGCTTTGAATTTTTGGGGCATTTGCTGTGACATGCAGCTATACTACAGGTCCTATTATAAAAAAATGTTGTTTCTAACAGAACATTTGTTCTTCACAATTGTCAAGGTGGCTCAAGGGTGATGGTGCTGTCAGAAACAGGAATAGTAGGACACTGTTAATGACACATATTGCAAAATGACTTGTTTTTGCAATGACTTCTTACATAGCTATCAATCCCTGTAATTGAGACAACCCATTATACAATTAGAAAAGAGAAACAAAGACATGGTGGGATTCCATCCTCATTTTAAAATGTGTTTTCTAGAATTAAACTACTAAAAAACTGCATGTACAAAATGCTGGTAAAAAATTCCTCTGAATTGTACAAGGGAGGTACAGGAAAACTTTGACCAGATGTAGGTTTTTCAGGGACATGAGAATGGAGCACGGACAGAGAACAAAGTACAGAGACAATTTCCTCCAGCACGTTGATAAATGAAAGAAAAAGAATGCCAAGAAATAAGGCACCTGGTGTAACAGGAGCGTTAACCACCAGTATTTCCAAGTGAAGCTTCAATTGATCCGCACTCATACTGAGGGCAAGCGCTACCCAGGACAGGGAACAGTATATGTCCAGTGAAACTAAAATGGTGGTTGAAAGACTCCTTTTCCGGCACTTTTTAATTTGAGGGTCAGACAGTTTTAATGGTCATACTGCGGTCCAGGACAGGTGTAGTTAATGTCCAGTTCAACTAAAATGGTGGTTGAAAGACTCCTTTTTCTTGCACTTTTTAATCTGTGGGTCAGACAGGTTTAATGGTCATACTGTGGTACAGAACAGGTATAGTCAATGACCAGTGAAACTAATGGTGTTGAAGACTCCTTTTCGGCACTTTTTAATCTGGGTCATGCAGGTTGGGGATCATGCTGTGGCCCGGACAGTATAGTCAATGTCAGTGAAACTAAAATGGTGTTGAAAGACTCTTTTTCGCACTTTTTAATCTGCGGTCATGCAGGTTTGGGCTCATGCTGTGCCCAGGACAGGGATAGTCAATGTCCAGTTAAAGTAAAATGATGGTTCAAATCATACTGCCTTCTGGCACTATTTAATTTGTGGCTGGGTCATGCAGGTTTAAGGCTCATGCTGTGGTGCAAGACAGGGATAGTGAATGGTCTGTGATTTTTTTTTATAACCTAAGTGTGTTGCCTAAGATGTAGCACATACCAAATTGACTTTTGTGGATGTTAATTCCAGCTTCTCCAGCCCTGTTTGGGTGAAGATGAATGTTAGTTGTCTCATAGCCTTTATGTCACGATCTAATCTATCATCGACCATCGAATATCTTGTCGATGATGGTCGACCATCGACCGATGTCAATGGCCAACGTAATCGCTCAACACTAAAAATGACAAAACAAATCCTAAAATCACATTGTCTGATTTGGAAAGAATTATTTGCAAATTATGGTGGAAAATAAGTATTTGGTCACTTACAAACAAGCAAGATTTCTAGCTCACTCAGACCTGTAACTTCTTCTTTAACCCCTTCACCCACCTGGACGTATGGGTACATCCAGGTGGCGTGAAGGAGTTGTGTAGCAGGATCGTAGCGCGATCCTGTTACACAGTCGCCAGTTGTTAGCGGCTAATTGCAGCTAACACCTGGCGGTGTAATCGCAGGGTTCCCATGGGTGAACATGGCAGTTGAGAGCCTTGTGAAAGCTTCCATCGCTGCCATGTTCTCGTTTGCCCCACTTCCAGCCCCAGGTAGGAAGTGGGGAAAACGCCATCTTGGTACAGTCCAATGCAATATCCATGCAATGCATTAGGCTGTATTAACAATTGTGCCCCCTAGTGGTGAAGCGCCCTAGGGGGACTCAGTGTTAAAGTAAAAATAAATAATTTGAAAGTATAAAAAAAATAAAAAAGTAGTAAAAGTTCAAATCACCCTCCTTCCGCCATTTTACAAATAAAAGAAATAAAATAATAAAAAAAGTTACACATGTTTGGTATCTCCACATCCAAAAAAGTCAGATCTATTAAAATATAACATCATTTATCCTTACGCTGAACACCGTAGGGAAAAAAAATTCCAAACACCAAAATTGCTGGTTTTTTGGGCATTTCATGTCCTATAAAAACTGGAATAAAAGTGATCAAAAAAGTCGCATGCATTCAAAACTGGTAGCAATAAAAAGTACTCTTCAGCCCGCAAAAAAATGCACTCAAGTCCACAGGTGTTAGTACAAAAAAGTTATTGGCCGCGGTGCAAATTTCCAATATAGAAAATGTTTGGAATTTTTTTGCGCCACCAAAACATAACAGAAACCCTACATATTTGGTATTGACGGATGCGTATCAACATGTAGAATACAGATAACACATTATTTTTACTGAAGATTGAACACCGCAAAAACAAAACTCCCGCAAACATGGTGTAAGTACATTTTTTTTTCACATTTTTCCCCACTTAGAATTGTTTTGCCGTTCCCCAGTATATTCTATGGTAATATGAATAACACCACTGGAAAGTACTTCTTGTCCCGCAAAATAAAAGCCCTCATTTGTCTATGTAGGTGGGAAAATAAAAACGTTATGGCTTTTGGAAGGCACGGAGGAGAAAAATGAAGAGTAATATTTTTTTTCTTTGGAGGTTTTAAAGGGTTAAGGGGTTCCTCAGTCCTCCACTCATGACCTGTAGTAATGGCACCTGTTTGAACTTGTTATCAGTATAAAAGACAACTGTCCACAACCTCAAACAGTCACACTCCAAACTCCACCATGTTAAAGAGCCAAAGAGTTGTCGAAGGACACCAGAAACAAAATTGTAGCCCTGCACAAGACTGGGAAGACTGAATCTACAAGGGGCAAGTAGCTTGGTGTGAAGAAATCAACTGTGGGAGCAATATTTAGAAAATGTAAGACATTCAAGACCACTGATAATCTCCCTCGATTTGGGGCTCCACGCAAGATCTCACTCTGTTGGGTCAAAATGATCACAAGAACAGTGAGCAAAAATGCCAGCACCACACGGGGGACCTAGTGAATGACCTGCAGAGAGCTGGGACCAACATAACAAAGGCTACCATCAGTAACTCACTACACCACCAGGGACTCAGATCCTGCAGTGCCAGACGTGTCCCCCTGCTTAAGCCAGTACATGTCCGGGCCCGTCTGAAGTTTGCTAGAGAGCATTTGGATGATCCAGAAGAGTATTGGGAGAATGTCATATGGTCAGATGAAACCAAAGTAGGACTGTTTGGTAGAAACACAACTCGTCATGTTTGGAGGAGAGAGAATGCTGAGTTGCATCCAAAGAACACCATACCTACCGTGAAGTTTGGGGGTGGCAAAATCATGCTTTGGGGCTGTTTCTCTGCAAAGGGACCAGGATGACTGATCCGTGTACATGAAAGAATGAATGGGGCCATGTATCGTGAGATTTTAGGTGCAAACCTCCTTCCATTAGCAAGGGCAACGAAGATGAAACGTGGCTGGGTCTTTCAGCATGACAATGATACCAAGCACACTCCCAGGGCAACGAAGGAGTGGCTTCGTAAGAATCATTTCAAGGTCCTGGAGTGGCCTAGCCAGTCTCCAGATCTTAACTCCATAGAAAATCTTTGCAGTGAGTTGAAAGTCCCTGTTGCTCAGTGACAGCCCAAAAACATCACTGCTCTAGAGGCGATCTGCATGGAGGAATGGGCCAACACACCAGCAACAGTGTGTACCAACCTTGTGAAGACTTACAGAAAACATTTTGACCTCTGTCATTGCCAACAAAGGATATATAACAAAGTATTGAGAGGAACTTTTGTCATTGACCAAATACTTATTTTCCACCATAAATTCTTTCCAAATCAGACAATGTAATTTTCGGGATTTGTTTTCTCATTTTGTCTCTCATAGTTGAGGTCTACCTATCATGTCAGTTACAGGCCTCTCTCATCTTTTTAAGTGGGAGAACTTGCACAATTGGTGGCTGACTAAATACTTTTTTCCCCCACTGTATATTATAATATTGTATGTTAACAGTAGCTGAATACTAAATGTTTGATATTTCAAAGGTTCTTTTTATTACATAACTAAAGTAAATGTTTTTCCATTCTGGAAAAATGTCTAATACTTCTCTGTACTTTAGATCTAAAAACTGCATTATAAATTGGCTAAAATGCAAAACACTCTACCTGGAAGTCTGCCCTGGAGTACTTTCACATGGTGCGGTTTTTCTGCTGCAGTACTGCACAGCTGTGAAACTTCCTTTATTTCCAGCAAACATTTTTCATTTTCGAAATTGTGTTGTTAGGGGCCGTCCTCACGGCCGCGGGGGGGACGGCTTTTCTCCGCAATGAGCGGAGAATAGCCCTCCCATTGAACAGCACAGATTCCGTCCGGAAACCGGATGGAAGATTGTGCACGTTCAATGTTTTGCCGCCGGTCCGCCAGCGACAAAACAGTCGGGCGGAAAACCCGTGCTGTAGGGACTGCTGCACGGGTTTTCCATAGAGCACAATTGTGCTCATTTTCGGCCGGTTTTTCAGGCGGCCTGAAAAACCGCAAACCACCTGAAAAACCGGCCGAAAACCCGTGCCGTGTGGACATGCCCTAAGTGAATAACTATTGTGCTTAGGCTGTTTTACAAAGGACACCAGAGACTACAATGGGGTCTGTCGGGTTCACACCTTGGTGTCCAATGTTTTACAAGCAATATTAGTGCAGCATGCTGTGCAACGGAACTTGTAACTTCCAAATAGCACCTACGATGCTAGTGTGAAGTGTCTAACAGTAAGACTATAAAGAATAATAATAGAGCACAATAATCAATAACTTCCAACACCTTTCTAAACAGTTTAGGAAATTTAAAGGAGCTTTCTGGCAATAAAGGCAGTTTGAAAGCTGTGCAGCACTGCTACAGAAAAAACTTCTGAAAATTTTAGCTTTGAATTCAAGTCGGAAAATCGAGCCAGAAAAACGCATTTTTTGGACACAAATTTACAATTTCAGGTGTGGCTTTAAAGGCAGATTTCACTTACCTAATGCTGTGTGAGGATTAAGAGCTACATTTAGCACTAAATCCGTCTCGGGAATTGATGTGTCAGTTCTTTTACAGTTCTAAAAATAAGTCGATGCCACACAAAATCAGTGCATCATGTGCACTGCAACGCTCTTTTTCAATTGGAAACAATGTGAATCTGCATTATAAACCGCATTGAAATCAGCTGTGTGAACATTCCCTTGGCTCTGATATTGGACCATCATTGATTTTTAGAGTTCCATAGAGGGTATGTCCGTACGTGACCGATTTATTGCATACATTTCTGTGACTGAATAATCCATTCCATAAATATGAATGGTTTCCTTTCTCTACCATGTACATGGATTTATAAAGGCCCCATTTAAATGAGTAGGCCAGTGGCACAAGTTTCTGCAACAAATCTGCCACATACAATCTGAAAGGGTAGAACGCATAAATCTTTTTGTCACTTACCGGAGATAGCGAAATCATCATTCTAATCAATGGTGGTTTGATTGCAGTGTTGTCAGATTAACAGCAATAAAATTCTCTGAGAAGTGGTAAGGTGGTCTTTAGAGCCATTTTTGTGGAAAAACCAGTGAAGCTCCAAGATAAACTTAATCTGTGTGAACTTCTAGGATGTATCTGTAAAGTGTTTGATCTTTTTGGCTGAATTTTCCCTTGTTGCATTACAAGGAACTATGGTTTGTTCTATTTCTAAATGACAATGCTGTACTGTATTGTAGTTATGCTATGAAACATAGTCCATGGGAAAAACACTTATCAAGACAGTGAGTGATTCCTTAGGGCGCGTCCCCACTGCACAGGACAAATACCGGTCGGTTTGCCGGCCAGTATTTGTCCTGTTCTGCGGCCGTCCCCACGGCTGCGGGGGGGACGGCTTTTCCCCGCGATGAGCGGAGAAAAGCCCTCCCCCTCCACATTGACATGCACATATTCCGTCCGAAAACCGGACGGAAGAATGTGCATGTTCAATGTTTTGCGGCCGGACCGCGGGCGGAAAAACCGCCCGACGGAAAACCCGTGCAGTGGGGACTGCTGCAAGGGTTTTCCATAGAGCACCATTGTGCTCATTTTCGGCCGGTTTTTCAGGCGGTCTGAAAAAAATGTAAACCGGCTGAAAAAACCGACCGAAAACCTGTGCTGTGGGGACATGCCCTTATTGAGGTGACATTATGGTGTGAAGTGTGGTCCATATGATTCAGTATTGTGTGCCTTACATTGTGTTATATCAGCCCTAGGAGCTTAAACACAAAACTACAACTCCAAATAAAATGGATCCATTGGAATGTGTTACCTTTATACCCGATTGGTGTCTGAGATGCAGCTTTTTACAATGTGCTTCCTGCAATACCTTGCTCTTTTTAAGTGCAGAAACCACTATAGGCGGCTTTGTTGTTCATTCTGGTCTAAAGTGTCCCTCATTCTGGTCTAAAGTGCCCCTCATTCTGGTCTAAAGTGCCCCTCTATGCAGGGGCTTCATATGTATCGGCTTCAGAATCAAAGGATTTGGCACTGAACATACATTGTATATTGTGTTCAAGTAACACCCACTGTATACAACTGTTTCTTTGTATTATGTCTCCTTTTTATGAAGCATTGTATAGATGAAAGTTACTTATGTCCTTTAAAAAGTCAGAACCCGAACTTGCACAGAGAAATTTGTATATTAATAGATACATTAACTTCATACACTAAATAAGTTGGTATTCCCTGATTCTTGAACAATTGAGGTTTGAATGACAATATTAAGAATAAGTATGTATCTGGGAGCTGCCATAAAATGATCATGTATGAAAACTGTCTAGGTGTAAGATTTTTTTGTTTCCATAGCGAGCAATCAGAGTTCCCCTTTCATTTAATATAGTGCTCTGAAAAAATAAAAGCTGAGCTCTGATTGGTTGCTGTGGGCACCAAGACAGTATTCATACATGAGTCCACAAGTTTTTAAATGTCTCCTATATTTTGCTTCCCATCTCCTCCCACTGTCAAGTTCACCATTTTTAATTGCTTTCTACAGTTAGTCGAGCAAATGTGTTATGATCTGGCTAGATGTAGCACAGGGCCTGGAATGAAAATAAAAATATGTTGTGCTTTTTCTCTGTTATTCCTTTTAGTAATGTATGACAGAATTAGTCAAATAGGTGTTACCATTCCAGCTCTCAAAGAGGTGTGTCCCTGCATGCAGTGACTCGGTCAGCACTGATTGAATAATGTTACATTGTGAAGGGACACATCACCAATTGGTAACCCCCATTTGATAGATTGGTAATGGATTTTTAGGATCATTAACATGGGTACTACATGACCTAGAAATCTAAAATAAAGACGCTTCAGAATTGTTATTTCATGGGGGAGACTAGTATTTACTAAAGTAGACCTATCAGGAATGTTCACAGGTCTTCTTTAAGAGTGATCTGCCACTGAGAATGCTGTTGGGTTCCTCTTCTGTATTCCTTTTGAGTAATTTGCAGATATTGTTTGTTTGTCTTGTTTTTTTTAAATAGTGTTTGATTGTTCAGTGTGTACAAATGTTTTCGCCTTGTTCCTGGATGCATAAATACCCATTACTGTATAAGTCATATGTATGTTTATTTTGGAGAACAGGAGACTTCCTTCTTTGTGGAACACAACTTCAAACAATGTAACTTCATAATTTATACGACCTGTCCTATAGTTTGGTGCTTATCCAATCCACCCAAGGCAGTGGCCTGGAAATAATAAAGAGACTTTACACATTGCCTGATGGAGAGTTAATTAGATATAGGAAAAGTATTCATGCCTCTTTTCCTGAATTAATTTCTTTGTTGTGCTTTTCTGAAAGGGGTACAGGTTTGCTTTTTAGTTGGTAATGGACAGGCAGTAGAGAATATCATGATTTACTACAGGATATCAGTGGTAAAGCTTGCTGTATGGTATTACAACGATAAAACCATATCCCTACCTAGAAGATGCCTTAACAAATTAACTTGTAAATGGGACAAAATTTTAATGCACAAAATGCTAACTTAAAGAGTTTTCCCATCAAGCTATCTGACAGAGCATGCTCTTCACACCCAGCTTTAGGCTCCCACTTCCTGTTCAGGGTGTGGGTGGTTCTACAGCACAGACTGGCATTTCAGTTCTGCTATTTCAAGCTGAGCCTGCTAGAGGGAGATTAGTGATGGAGAGTTTTTTAGTAGCAGAGCACAGTGATACAGAGCTCTAAAGAATTAAAGTTTTCCAGTAAGAAAAATAAACAAGCTCCTGTGCTGCTGATAAGACACATCAGGGGTTAAGTCACCAGCCTAACCTTTGCTGGAGCAGAGAGAGGTGGTCAGTAACCCAGGCAGCATGTGTTAACAGGCAGGATGTACAAACTGCTCTAACTCGGAAATTAAGCAAAAATTAAATGGCAATGTATGGTAATAATCTTCATTTACCTTTGCCTTCATGTTTCATGCTGATCCATGTGATGATGATACCCTTTTAAAGTCTACACAGAAGCCACAACATAAATGAAATCATCTTACAGGTTGTTAGGTCAGAACTAGAGCAGGTGGAACAAATATAACTTGGTTATAAAACAAATGACAGTCGTCTTAGAATGAATATATAGCGTGAGTTTCGCTAAATATAACTTTGAAGGTATTCATGGCAATTGAAATTAAAATACAATTTTTCTCTCTTGAGTTAGACTTCGAAGCTAGTAGCTCTTCTTTCAGTTACTATTTCATGCACTTGACGTTCTATTGTTTCTTCAATGGCTTTGTGCGGTTAGTCTTCTAAACCTGTCTATAACTGGTAAACAGCCAGGTGCAGGTAATAGTCATTTCTAATGTTTGTTTTTCACTTGAAAATTGCCTGACTGGGAGAAAGTGGGGCCTGAACCTATTTCCTACCACATTTCAGTAAGAAGACCTCAAGTAAGACAGTGTGTTGAAAACGGGGTATATTCTCCTTTCTCCCCAGGAAACTTGTGGTTTTGTCAGATGTAAAGACTTGGCCTCCATGCTTTTCATGCTACTGCAATGTCTCTATTGTTTTTGCAGATGTCAGCAGTCCTTAGCAAGTCGGAGGATCTGAAATTTATGTCACATCATGACACAGATTTAGGCTCACCTGTGACACCGTAAGATACATTAATTAAAGGGATTTTACTTGTAGTTTACAATGTCAGAAGAAACATCTGTATAGAATATATGTATATGCATGAAATATTAAATTAAAAATGTATCAATGCGAGAGGCCTATTTTGTGTTTAGAATATGCATGGTCTTAAAAGACTGCAGATTTATCATAATTTTTTTTAAACCTATTAATTTTTGCATTGTCATTTTTTTTTAATAAACCACTTTTGTATATAACAAGTATCAGTCATTTTTTCTAGTGATATTAAGTGTACCTCTGACTTGAAGACCTAAGTATTAAAGGGGTGTTTTCACCATGCTTTTTCATAGAGCCTGTTCTTCACAGCCAGCTTTAGGCTCTCACTTCCTGGCTAAGCTGTGGGGGGTTCTACAGCAGCGATTGCCATGCTAGCTCTGCTCTTCCTAGCTGAGGATGTTAGAGAAACATTGATAATGGAAGGGCTTAAGGAGTAAGGCTGAAGGCTACAGATCTCTAAGAGGTTTGTATTTGTCAGTAACCTACATAAACAAGGTCCCGTTTACTGATGAGACACAGCAAGGAGTGTTGTCACCGTCCCAACCATCCTGGGTAGAGCAATAAGAGCAGAGAAAGACGGTCAGTTACCTAGGAAAGGTTGTAGCACAATCAGGAGATAAGAATTGCTCTAGCTCTAAAATGAACCATAATCAGAACGTTGATGTAATTAGTAGTAGTTTTTCTTTACCTTTGCCTACAAAGGTCATTTCAGTTTACTAATATACTAGCACTAGCCATGTAGAAGTGATAACAAAAAGGAGTTCACCAACCAGCTTCAGACAGCAGCCTGTGTTCCACAAAAAGAAAAACGTATACATGGACACCTTTGGTCATTCCTGACATGTCTGTTTTAGTAAATCCTTGTGTTCCCTGTGAAATAACAATTCTGGAGCATCTTCTTGTATCTCTGTGTTAAGCAGTTCCTCTGTTATCCTTTCCAGAAATATAGCACTGAATTTGTCAGGTGGGTGTTACCAATTGGGTGTATGTTTCTGACATTGATTTAGTACTGACTGATTTAGTACTAAGCTTCTAGAAGGAGTAACAGCAGAGCAGCACAACACAGAGAAGATGCTCCAGAATTGTAATTTCACGGGGAACACAAGGATTTAATAAAAGAGACATGTCAGGAAGGGCCCCCGGTTCTCTTTCAAGAAATTGTGTAGTCTTTTTTTTTTTTTTTAAACTACAAATTGTAGTGCTGTAGTGCCAAAAGCTACCCTTTTAGGGTGATCCCTCAACCATCTGTGAGGACATAGATAAGGCTTCTTAGTATGAATACTAGGAGGAAAATAAGACAACTTTAACCAAGGAGAACTATCAAGGCCTGCTAGTTTTAAGAGTCAATGCTACATTGCTTGTTGAGTACAAGAAAACAATAGGACAATTATGTTATGCCTATTAAAACAAAATTATTGTTGGTGAACCAGTTTATTCTCCTTTTTTGGTGAACGTAAATTCGTGATGGCTTCCATTTGGGTGAGATGCCTTTAGTTGTCTAAAGGTCTTATCTCACAGTATTTCACGTTGCTCGTGTTGGGCAAATCATTTTAAACAGGACGTTGATAGAAAATGTATGTTAATTATTGATGACCAATATTTTCAATGAAATACTTGACATGAAAAGGAATCAAAAGATGTTTTCACCTGTAACACTATACAAAATGTTTATGTTCCTGTATGTAAATTTAGACATCTTTCTGAACAGTCTGGTATTGGTGACAACATGGCATTTCTGTTGGATTAACAATTCAGAATTGGCCATTCTAAAGCACATAAAGTGAGAGATAATCCCACTGGTCACTGTAAAATAATATTAGCAAAATAGAAAAATAGGTTTGCACAGCTTCTTTTTGTTAAACATTTTGTCAATAATTTTAATTACGATGTTAATACATTTGTTTACCGTTTTAATAATTTAACCAAGTGTTTTGACTTAAGTGATTTCTTAAGCTTTCTCCTTGCTTTATTGGTATGAGATTACGCCCCGCAATTACGCCGGGACTTCGGGAGCTCGTGCCGACTCGGGCGGGGGGGCCGGCAGCCCTGCTGGCCCCATAAACATTCATTGCTAGTGGCGCGTATTCGCCACTAGTAATTGACATGTCACTTATCTCCCCCCGCGGCGTATTGTGCGAGGGGGGAGAGGAGGTGTAATCTATCGGTCCCTTAATGACTGGTACGTATCTCGTCCCGTATTGAGCACAGTACGCTACAATATACGGGCCGAAATATGTCCCAATTTAAGCCGTGTGAACATAGCCTTAGTTATACAGTTTTGTGTATGTTTACCATAAATTGCAACTGCTGTATCTATTCATAAAACATTGTTCAGCAGTACTGTGAAAGATCCAGGTGGTCTTCAACAAACCTGCAACATGCAGTGATGTGTTTTTTTGGATTGCAGTGGTTTCCTTTCTGGTAATCTTCCATGAGCACTGGTTTGTACTGTTTTTATTATGGCATCACAGATGTTATCCATTGTGAGGGAAGCCTCCATACTATTTTGATCTTTCGTTAGGATTCTTTTGCCTGTTTTAGATTTACAGTTGAAACCAGAAGTTTACATACATTAAGGCCCGGTTCACACGGTTTATTCAAGCTGTAATTGCGGGACGGATCCCGCCCACAATACGACTTGAATAAGGGACGGGGCGGGGGCGCGGCGTGGGAGCTGCCCGCCGGCCCCATAGACAATGCATTATTTACGGCGCGTATGCGCCGTAAATAATGTGCATGTCACTTTCTCCCCCCCGCGGCGGATTCGCCGAGCGGGGAGGAGCGACGGAATCCATAGTTCTCTATGAGAACTGTGGATTACCATAGTTACTGGGACGGATTGGAGCCGTACTGCAGCGTAAGTACGGCGCGCAGTACGGCTCCAATCCGTCCCAGAATAAGCCGTGTGAACATGGCCTAAGACACATATGCACGTTTTCTCACTATCTGACATGAAATCATTAGAAACCTTACCTGTTTTAAGTCAATTAGGATTACCAAAATTATTTATATTTGCCAAATGCCAGAATAATATGGGAGAGAGAATTTTTTACGCCATTTTTATTATTTTCTGCCGAGTCAGAAGTTTACATACACTAGGATTACTAGGTCTTTAAAAAAAATTGGGACAGCCCATATGATGATGTCATGTCTTTGGAGGCTTCTGATTTATTGGTAACATCTGAGTTAATTAGAGACACACCTGTGGATGTATTTTTATGTACACCAGAAACACACTGCTTCTGTGTGTAACATTGTGGGAAAGTTCAAAGAAATCAGCCAAGATATCAGGAAGAGAATTGTAGACTCGCGCAAGTCTAGATCATCCTTGGGTGCAATTTCCAGATACCTGAAGGTGCCTCGTTCATCTGTACACACAATTATACGCAAATATAAACAAGATGAGAATGTCTAACCATCATACTGCTGAGATAGGAGACGGGTTTTGGGCTCAGAGATAAACGTGCTTTGGTCCGATATGTGCATATCAACCCAAGAACAAAAGCAAAAGGCCTTGTGAAGATGCTGGCAGAACCTGGTAAGATCGTGTCATTATCCACAGTGAAATGAGTGCTGTATCACCATGGGCTGAAAGGCCATGCTGCCAAGAAGAAGCCATTGCTCCAAAAGAAACATGTAAAAGCCAGATTAATGTTTGCAGATGCACACAGGAACAAAGAACTACATTTTTGAAGACATGTCCTGTGGTCCGATGAAACTAAAATTGAACTGGTTGGCCATAATGACCATCATTACATTTGGAGGCAAATATAAATAATTTTAGTAATCCTAATCATATTTTTTGGTAATTGACCTAAAACGGGTAAGGTTTATTCTGATTTCATGACAGTGAGAAAAACATGCATAGATGTATTTTTATATACTGTATGTAAACTTTATATTTTTGATTTTGGACTGTTCCTACTAGGATTCCCACTCTTGAACAGATTACCACATCCTAGAAATTGTAAACTACCTGGTATGGGACCTGAGTTTAAAATGTGAATCTTTAAATATCCACTAATCTTAGAACAGACTTTGCATGGATCAAAAGAAACTCAGTTCACAGAGGAATCGGGTTACATGCTGCCCATAGAAGTCTATGGAGGTAGGGAGAAATGGCTGGATAAAGACTGAGGCAGAGTGAGACAGAGACATGTCTGACAGTTCTAGTAAATGTTAACTCTACTACTTGACCAACAGATTACATTGTTTATTACTTCTTTATAATGTCTTTTATGCTGCTGTTTCTGGAAGTGCGCGATATAGAGGAACAGGATCTCCTTCTGTGTATGTGTGTGTCTGTGTTGTGTGCAGTGTGTGTGACATCATAGCAGCAAGTCCCTACCCACAGCTGAAAATTAGAGTCTACAGAGGGGAAAATTGGCAAATAAAAATGTCAAATACAGTTTATATAATGGCCAGAAATACTGCTACTCCTCAGGTTCACACTCCAGGTTCTCTTGAAAAATTATTTAAAAGTACAGGTAAACTTTCAATGTAATTTAGAAAGAATTATTAGATTGTCAATTTATCATTTATTTAAGTGACTGTTGATCCTTTTATTTAATTTTTAAGTCCATCAGAGTTCCATTTCTCTGATTAAGAAGGCCAGGTTCCCACCTGGAATTTAGGAGCTTTGTGTTTTTTGTTATTTACCCCTTTCCACCCCAACCAGTTTTGACCTCTCTGACAGAGCCCCACTTTTGAAATCTGTGACACTTTATGTGAGAATATCTTTTTGACACTTTTGCCTATCCATGTGGTTAAGAGTAGTTTCTCATGACACATTGTGCTTTAAGTTAGTATAAAATTTTGGTCCATACAATCCTTGTTTATTTGTGAAAAGTATTAAAATATAATATAATTTAGAAAAATTATTTCTGCATCTAATGTCTAATGTAGATTGGCATCATTGTTTAAATGTCTTTTTTTTTTTACGACATAAGGGGCCATTTTAGGTACCAGTCCAATTCTGACGTGCCTTTGAGGGGCCTGTATGTTAGATACCCCCCATAAATGATGCCATTTAAGAAACTACACCCCTTAAAGTATTTAAAACCGTGTTTAGGAAGTTTGTTAACATATTAGGTATTTCAATTTTTATCCATTATTCACTGGAACACAGTAGATGTGACGACAAGGTAAATTAAACTCAACATTACTTCCCCAGATTCTGCCGTTTTTAGAGGTATCCCTTATGTAGCCGTAGTGTGCTATTTGACTCAACCACAACCCTCAGAGTAGGAGATGCCCCTACCAAACTTTGGGGTCTCATTTTCAATACAATTTTATTTAGGCGCTGTTTTGCCAACTCTTTTGTGTGGGTCCTGTACGGCTTTAAAGAAGGCAACATCCAATGCTTTATTTACTTTATTATATGAGTAATTCCATGATTACATAAAACTGCAAGAAGATAGTGTGATATTGTATATACTTATACACTACATAGATTATAAAGGCAAGGCACGCATAATATTGGTTACAAAGGCAAAGCACGCATAATATGGATTACAAATACTCACATCACATCTATATATGGGTCAAAGCTTCATCAGGCATCTTATAAGCATCATCTATTGGCATCAGCTGGTAACTCGGACCAGCGAAGATAGAGAGATAATCCTGAGATCAACACCGTGCACGGGTGCCCCCATATACAGGTCCAAGCTTCACCAGGCATCTTATCAGCATCATCTATCAATAACATCAGCTGGGAGAAGGGGCCAGCGAGATAGAGAGATCTACCTGGATCCACACTGTGGCATTGAGGCGTCCCTCTTTAGCCCACAGGTACAGCTACTTCTAACTTCGCAGCAAACTTTCCCAGCTTATATCTTACTTGAAACAAATGCCTGTGTAACCAAGTGTTACGCAAGCTGACAGATCAGTACTTTTCCAGTATAAGGCCTGCCTCCTTCGAATGGCCAGTTCTTAAGAGGTTAACCTGGCATTGGAAAAAACCCATGACTAGATGCCGAGCGACCCTGAACCATGAACACATTGGTTCCCATGATTTTCCTCTAAACAATTACTACCCAGTGATGTTTAGACCAGCACAGAGCTATGTGACTACTTGGTACAACGCTCCCACAACAACGAGGCCCTGATAACAACCCTCTGTGTCAATATACTGTTTCTCACAAACATTTACCAAGCACTAGGAAAATTACAGCTTAAAGACTAGCTATTATCATCTATAATTCTTAAAGTGATACTGTCAATATGGATTCCGGATGGTCAATAAATCTATTAGCACTACAGGCGCCATTCCAGGTTTGCAGATACCCTGAGGTGCTAAACCTTAACAAACACCCCTACAAAGACCCCATTAATTTCTTCCAAGTTTGGCAATACCCTACATGTGGGTGTAAACTGCTATTTGGGCACATGGCAGGGCATACAAGGGAGGGAACGCTATTTGGCTTTTGGAAGGCAGATTTTTGCGGGTGCCATGTCACATTTGGAAAGCCCCCAAAGTACCAGAACAGGTGAAACTTTCCAGAAGTCACCTCATTTTAGATTAAATACACCTCATGGATCTCGTCAAGGGTTGTAATGTGCATTTTGGACGCACAGGTGTTCCATATTTTTTTTTAGCATTGGGCCATGAAAATGGGGGGGGGGGGCACACAGTTCTCGCATTGTTTTTTGGGCTTCAATTTTACGCCATGCGATATAACTGACAGGATAACTTTATTATGGGAGTCGGTACAGTTGAAATTATATAAATTTTATGTTGTTTTTTATGTTTTATTTATTTTACACAATAGAAATGCGTTTTTATGTCTTCATAGTCTTCTAGCCATATTTTTTTTTATTTTTCTGTATAGGGAGCTGATTATAACCTTGTTTTTTGCGGGATAAGTTGATGTTTTTATTGATACCATTATGATTCTTTGAATTTTTTATTAAGGTTTTTGTGAGGCATTTTGAACAAAATATATCAATTATGTTTTTTTTTTATTTTTTACAGCCTCACCGTGCAGTGTAAAGTACATGCTAGCTTTACTCAGCAGGTTGATATGATTACAGCGATACCCTATTTGGATTTTTTTTTTTTATGTTCTACTGCTTTTACACAATAAAAACACTTTTATTCAAAAAGGAAAACATGTTTTTGCATGGCCATAGACTGAGAGCCATAATTCTTTTTATTTTTGTGTGTACGGAGCTGTGTAGGGGCTTGTTTTTTGCGGGATGCGTTGACGTTTTTATTGGGAACATTTTTGGGGGTCCAAGCTTTTTGATGGTTTTTAAATCCATTTTTTGGAATTCTGGGTGAAGAAAATACTGCAATCCTAGTAGTGTTTTTATTTTTAACAGCACTCACCGTGCAGTGTAAGTAGGTTCTACTCTGTGGGTTGATACGATTATGGCGATACTCAATTTATATAGTTTTTTTTTATGTTGAAGCGCTGTTAAAAAAGGTTTTATTGTGTAAAACAATATTTATGCATTACTGTCTTCTGATAGGCATGCTTTTTTATTTTTCAATACACAGAGCTATATAAGGGATTTTTTGCGGGATGAACTGACGTTTTAATTGGTACCATTTTGGCATTTTGTATGAGTTTTTGATTGCTTTTTATTCCATTTTATGTGCTGATGGATGAACAAAAATCATAATTCTGTGATTGATTTTTTTTTTTACGACATTCACCATATAGGTTAATTAATGTGACAGATTTATAGGGTAGGTCGTTACGCAGGCGGCGATACTAAATATGCGTATTTTATTTTTTATCGTTTTTGGGGCGATTGCCATTTATAAAGGAGAAAAAGGCGGTGTATGTGTATGTATTTTATTGTTTGTGTTTTACTTCTTTTTTTTTTTTTTTACTTTTTCACTATTCCCCATGGGGATTTGTATCAGTGATCCTCAGATCACTGATAAAAAAAATACAGATCAGTACAGAGCAGAACTGCTCTATACTGGTCTCTATGACAACTGTCAGTCACTATGCCCTGCAATGCCCACAGTGCATTGCGGGGCATGGTGACGTTACAGACAGCCCAGAAGTGTTTATTACACTCCCAGGCAAAGTCAAAAGTTTACATACATTTCATTAGTATTTGGTAGCATTGCCCTTAAACTGTATGACTTGGGTCACACGTTTTGGATATCCTTCCACAAGCTTCTCACAATGATTGGTAGGAATTTTGGACCATTCCTCCTGATAGAACAAATGTTTGTAGCTCGCCTTGCTTGCACCTGCCTTTTCAGCTTTGCCCATAAATTTTCAATAGAATTGAGATCAGGGCTTTGTTATGGCCACTCCAAAAACTTTGACTTGGTTATCTTTAAGCCACTTTGTAACCATTTTGGCAGTATGTTTCTGGTCATTGTCCATTTGGAAGATCCATTTCCGCCCAAGCTTTAACCTGGCTGATATCTTGAGATATTGCTTCAGTATTGCCACATAATATTCTTTCCTCATGATGACATCTATTTTGTGAAGTACACCAGTCCCGCCTGCAGCTAAAGAACCCCACAGCATGATGCTGCTACTCCCGTTGGGATGGTGTTCTTAGGCTTCCAAGCTTCTCACTTTTTCCTCTAAACGTAATGATGGTCATTATGATCAAACAGTTCAATTTCATTTTCATCAGCCCGAAGGACAAGTCTCCAAAAATGTAGTTCTTTGTTCCTGTGTGCATTTGCAAACAGTAATCTGGCTTTTATATGTTTCTTTTGGAGAAATAACTTCTTCCTGTCAGAGTGGCCTTTCAGCCCATGTTGATACAGTACTCGTTTCACTGTAGATAATGTCACAATCTTACCAGGTTCCACCAACATTTTCACAAGGTCTTTTGCTTTTGTTCTTGGGTTGATAAACACATGTCGGACCACAACATGTTTATCTCTGAGGCACATAACTCATCTCCTTCCTGAGCAGTATGATGGCTGGACATTCCTATCTTGTTTGTACTTGCATATAATTGTTTGTACAGATGAACGAGGCACCTTCAGGTATCTGGAAATTGCACCCAGGGATGATCCAGATTTGTGCAATTCCACAATTCTCTTCCAGATATCTTGGATGATTTCTTTAAACTTTCTCACGATATTACACACACAACCAGTGTGTTTCTGGTGTGCCATTAAAATAAATCCAGAGGTGTATTAATTAACCTATCAGAATCTTCAAAAGACATGACATCATCATATGGGCTGTCACTAGGCATGGTGATCCTAGTGTATGTAAACTTTTGACTTTGCAGAAAGCAATAAAAATGGCTTTAAAAATTCTCTTTGCCTCATTATTCTGGCATTTGGCAAATATAAATAATTTTGGTAATCCTAATTAACCTAAAACGGGTAAGGTTTATTCTGATTTCATATCAGATAGTGAGAAAAACATGCATATGTGTCTTTTTATATAGTGTATGTAAACTTCTGGTTTCAACTGTACAGGGTGGACCATTTATATAGCTACACCTAAATAAAATGGGAATTTTTGGTGATATCAACTTCCTATTTGTGGCACATTAGTATATGGGAGGGGGAAAACTTTTCAAAACGGGTGTTGACCATAGCGGCCATTTTGAAGTCAGCCATTTTGGATCCAACTTCATCTTTTCCAATCGGAAGATGGTCATGTAGCACATCAAACTTATTGAGAATTTCACAAGAAAAACAATGGTGTGCTTTAACGTAGCTTTATTCATTCATGAGTTATTTACAAGTTGATGACCACTTATAAAATGTGTTCAAAGTGCTGCCCATTGTGTTGGATTGTAAATGCAACCCTCTTCTCCCACTCTTGATACACTGATAGTAACACCACAGAATAGATGCTAGCACAGTCTTCCAATATCCGTTATTTCAGATTCTGTACATCTCGTATATTCACGACATAGACAATTGCCTTCAGATGACCCCAAAGATAAAAGTCTAAGGGGGGTCAGATCAGGAGACCTTGGTGGCCATTCAACTGGCCCATGACGACCAATCCACTTTCCAGGAAACTGTTCATGTAGTAGTCCTCGGACCTGACACCCATAATGTGGTGGTGCACCATCTTGCTGGAAAAACTCGGGGAACGTGCCACCTTCAGTGCATAAAGAGGGAAACACATCATCATGTAGCAAGCTATCAAGTGCCATTGAGGTTGCCATTGATGAAGAATGGCCCCACTATCTTTGGACCCCATATACCACACCGTACCATCAATTTTTGTGTCCCAACAGTCTTGGAGGGATCTATCCACTGTGGGTAAGTGTCAGACCAATAGCGGTAGATTTGTTTGTTAAGTTCACCATTCACAAAAAAGTTTGTCTTATCACTGAACATAATGTTCTGTGTAAACTGAGTGTCCTGTTCCAATTTCTGTTTAGCTATTCTGCAAATTCAGTGCGCCGATCTGTGTCATCCTCGTTGAGATGCTGCAGCAGCTGGATTTTGTAAGGGTGCCATTTGTGAGTAGCTCATATCCGCCGAAGGGATGTTCGACTGATGCCTGTCTCCAGTGACATGCGGCAAGTGCTCCGCTGTGGGCTATTGCTGAATGAAGCTAGGACAGCCACTGAGGTTTCTTCATTTGTGACAGTTTTCTTGCAACCACATTTTAGCAAATCCAACACTAAACCTGTTTCACGAAATTTGGCAAGAAGTTTGCTAACTGTAGCCTGGGAGATGGGTGGTCTCATAGGGTGTCTTGCACTGAAATCTGCTGCAATGACCCAGGTACTGCGTTCAGCAGACATCAACATAATTTCTATCCGCTCCTCACGTGTTAACCTTTGCAACATGTCAATGGGTATAAACAAAGAGAAACTTGTAAATAACTCATGAAAGAATAAAGTTACATTAAAACCACGCACACCATTGTTTTTCTTGTGAAATTCTCTGTTTGATACCTTACGTGACCCTCTTCCCATTGGAAAAAATAAAGTTGGATCCAAAATGGCCGACTTCAAAATGGCTGCCATGGTCAACACCCATCTTGAAAAGTTTGCCCACTCCCATCTACTAATGGGCCACAAACAGGAAGTTTATATCACCAACCGTTCCCATTTTATTTAGGTGTATCCATATAAATGGCCCACCCTGTATGTACTGCTGTTCCTTACGTTGGATCAGTCTGCTACTACCTGCTGTTATTTGCTGCTGTACCAAACAAGTTACCTGCCTGGGACTTTCCTATCTGTCTACAGCTAATCCTGCTGTGAACTGTCACCGTTATGCTGTCCTGCACTTAGGCTATCACCGTGGGTCTCCACCTATACCATCTTGCCTGCGGTGTTCATTGTGGATCCACCAAATACCAGCAATTGATGGGTCAGTGTACACTGACACAGCCGGATTGTTACACTCGCTAAGCCTTCTCTATAGGTGGCAGTTGCTGTCTGATTATTACAACTGACACCCGCCGCTAACAGCAGGGCTCCAGTGCCCCCTCACAACATCACATGGTGCCAATTGGTTACCATTTCAGCAGGAAGTAAAAGAGCTACAATCCTGGTTCATCCTTCTAGACTTATTTATTTAGAGGAAAAAAGTGAAGTAAAAAAATAACTGTTTGTCAGGAAGGGGTTAAAGTAATGTTTGTAGCAATCTCTTCTCTATATTACCACATCATTGATTTTAAAAACTATTGCAATATTCTGTCTGTAGTTGCCACAATAGGAGAAATCTCTTTTAAAAGCTAGTTTTGTTGTCTTGGATGTATTCCTTTCCTGTTTGTTTATATCAGATGAGAAGACTAAAAGACTGACTCAGGTCAGAAAAAGGTATATGATTACTGGATAAAAATAAGTGCTCTTTCCCCAGTCTATCTCTGAAAGATTATAGAAAGTCATTAAGAAATACATAACATCCGAAGGCTCTACTCCTAAACGTGTATTTACAGATATCGCTAAATGCCCACATTGGTAATTTGTATTCCGAGTACATGCCTTGAGTATCATTTTGACCCCATTATTTCTTACTTAGAGTAAAGTATATTTTGTTGTCATATAGACTGAAACATTATATTGGAAAGTAAGGGTGAAAAATATAGTGGGAATGGTCAAACTGTGAGGAAATGTAGCTCTGTCCAGATAGTTAAGGTATGAATCTATGTTTTTTTTTTGTTGTTTTTTTTTTTGTTGGGGGGGGGGAGGTCTTGTATTTTGTTTTTGTTTTTATTTACCATTCTATGGCTAAGATGGGTTTTTTTGTCTGCATAACAAGTAATAGGATGGACCTTTAAAGGGTTTTGCCACTTGTCTATTTCTCACTGTCTCCCCTCAGGCTCTCAATTGGGAGCATATTTATTACTTTGAAAAAAAAAAAGCTTGCTTCAGGCAATGATGACGTGCACGCTCCTGATGCTGATGAATAGTCAGTAATTATCTGCATCGAAAGCGTGAAGAGCTCTGTGGTCGAGTCAACCACCACTGGTAAGTGAGGAAGGCTAAACAGAGAAAAACCCTCACGTTGTTTACACGTCATTTACATTAAAGGGGTTGTCCACTTTATAACATCTTTACTTATTATGTATCTAATATGAAATCATACAATTTTCTAATATACATGTATTAACATTTTTGCTCCTGTCCTTCTTTTATACCAGTACAATAGGCCCATATCGCGAAAAATTGTACATGCCACATTTCAGTAATGGCTCCCATGTAGTATCAGTATGGACAAAACAGTCATGTGAACACATCGCATCATGTGACCACCACACTGATGATGTGACCTCTGGTATCCAGGTAATAGTGGGTCATTGGTTCCAGCAGCGTCTTACCATGTCTGTCATTGTCTGTGTTTATCAACATGACAGCAGTTATATAAGTAACTACATATAGTGAAGATGTTGCTGGACTAACCATACTAATAATAATTACTCTACCATTATTCCTATTCAGTTAACCCATAGATGTCGTGATCCTGTTACTAACTGACGGCCAGGAGGTCATGACACCATGTTTAGTCTATACGGTTACTCCATAGAAGCCATTACTATGGACAGGAATGTGGGTTATACCATTTTTCTAGACAATAGCATACTGCATTTGTATAAAACAGGTATGGGAAAAACATTAGTACATTTCTTTTTAACTAATATTTAATCCCTCTAGCAGACTTGAACATGTGATTGATGGACTGTGTGTACTACATAATGCAGTACTTCTGTACTGCACCGTGTAGTGCTTTCAGGATGTAATATGTATACATTCATTGCAGTCCTGAAGGCCTTTATTAGGGCACTGAACAGCACCCCATCATCATTCCACACAGGAGAATAGGGGGGCGAACAGCAGGAGGGGACACTGCAGCCCTATCTAACTGTTGGCATGCTGCGACCATAACAGACACACAATCTAAGCTGGGATCGGGGTTGTTTCCAGTCCTCAAACCATAAGAAATTACCAATACCTTCAGGCAAAAGATACATTAACTATACAATAAAATATAACCTTGAATATATAGCAGATTAAAAAAAAAAGTATATAAGAATAATACACCCTAAAAAGCCCTATTAATTCACTACACTCCCTAATACTAAGAAGAACAACGGAGCAACCGCCCTGAAAAAGGGCGACCCGCAAACCTTAGCTGACTAAACCCTGTACGTCCTCTAGAGATGGCAGATCCCATATAAATATCAGATATCAATAGGTACTATAACTGCCATAAAGAAGACAAGTGCCCATACAAGACAAAAAAATACAATACAAAGATAACCAACTCACCAAATACCACATATAGACAAACAATATCCCCATACAACAAAGAATCCCAACGCGTTTCCCCCACTGATAGTGCAGGTTCATCAGGGGACCTAAATCACAAGGGATGCCTAGAGTTTGATATCCAAACAGCCATTCATTGATAAAGAGAGAGGCAATGCTCATGTCCCATTAGGTATGCTATGATGGAGGCTGGTTCCAGATGTATGCCATGGATCCCACTAGGGCATTCATGTGCCAAACACAGGACAGGATTCACAATAAACCTACCTGGGTTCGCTGTTTAAATATTGAAACATCCAGACGCCGCCGGATGTCCCGTCGCTCCATGGATCTGCACATATCCAATTTCAATAAAGAACACAGATTCAATGCGGTGAATCACGTTAGATATAGCCGCCCAGCGCATGCGCCATACGACGAACTTCCTTCCTCCGCTTCGTCGAGTACGGGCATGCGCAATTATGCCGGCTCAAAGGAGTGCGACAGTGCGCAGACGCACCGGCCGAGAATAGTGCCGGCGCCGTAACAGAGCCCACAAAGTCCATCAAAAGAACACACGGGTCTGTATCCATGCCGGGTAAGGAGGACCTATGGTCTAGTCCTCACTTCAGGGGGCCATTAGCTCAAAATTGAGTACTAAGCCCAGGATACCTTACTCATAAGCTGGAATCAGGGCACTTAGTCCTGGAGCAACTTATTTTAGTTACACATTGAGCCCAAGGTACAAAGGTATACAGTAAACACCACTCCAAACAATACCCACATACCATAAGAATAACCATACAATTCAAACATAAATAAGGGACGGAAGTCTCTCGGTTCCTCTCATTTCAATAGTGGCAAAAGGAAGTAGTCTACAAATTTATAGTCTACACATATCAAGATATAAAGATTGAGGGGAAGATACCAAAAGATAACATTATACAAAATAATTTTCAAGTTAAATAACTACTGAGGATCAAATAAAGGATGTGAAGGACGGACTCATTGAGTCCCAGGGGCTGGACCGTTTTTAAGCGGTAAATCCAGATGGCCTCCCTTTGTAGAATTTTTCTTTCATAGTCTCCCTTACGTGGTGAAGGATGTACAATCTCCACCACAGAAAAGGAGATGGCTAATGGATTCTCGCGATGTCTCGCATTCATGTGTCTCGCTAGTGGGGTGTCTCGGTGATGTTTAACATCCCCGATATGTTCAAGGATTCGTCGTCTTACCTCTCTGATAGTCTTCCCGACATACATGAGGGGGCAAGGACACGTAGCTTGGTAAATTACCCCCTTGGTCTTACAATTAGCATAGCCAAAGTATTTAAAGTACTTTCCAGACTCAAGATTAGTAACCCCTTTGGACACATGTATATATCGACAGGCTCTACAACTACCACATCTATACATCCCAGTGGTCTTTGGGAACCAAGCCAACTTGCAGTTGGTGTAGGTGGCAAATAGTGACTATGAACGGAGAGCATCCCCAATATTCTTTCCTCTTCTGTAGGTAATATGGGGTTTATACATCCACAAATTCCTTCAGCAGAGGATCTGTGTGAGAATCGGCCAAAAGTTGGAAATGACTTCCCTAACCCTTGCGCCGCACAACCCAAAGGTACTACTATCCTGGAACCTTTCTTAGAATGGTTTCAGGATTGTTTCTTCTTGGACAGTAAAGAAGCCCGGTCAGCTGAACGGGCAAAACGATATGCTTCTGTTAGGATATGTTGAGGATAACCTCGTTCAGTAAATCTAGTTCTCAAAAAGCCAGCTTCCTTCTTAAAGGAGGCTAAGGATGAACAATTTCTACGAAGCCGAATGTATTGCCCTTTAAGTATTCCCCGGCGTAGTGGGAGAGGATGGTGACTATTCCACTGTAATAGGCTATTACCCCGGCCCATGGTTTACGATACAGAGATGTCTCTAGGGCCCATTGGATCCCTTAAGATCTTTAATACCCCAAAAAGACCAGTTCAGTCTCATGTATCACTGAGGTAAACCTCAAGCCAATTGAATTATTATTTAATTGCTCTACAAAACTTTGAAAAAGAGGTATAGAGCCTGTCCAAAAAACTAGAACATCATCCAAATATCTCCCCCAAAAGAGGATATAGTCTTGGAATTCACCTAGGATGTTGGAGAATACCATAGTTCGTTCCACCAAGCCCAGGAGGAGATTAGCGAAATGAGGGAGAAACAGGGGCTCCCCATAGTTGTCCCCCTGAGCTGGTGGTAGAAGCGGGCCTTTTAAAAAGGAGAGAGAAATGTGCGTTTAATCACAAATTCCAGTAATTTTATCACAAATGCCTCATGATCGCGGAGAAAGGTAATCTCAGGGTCCAAAAAATTGGACCTCACGCCTCCAAACCCGGCATGGTGGGGGGGACGGCTATAAAGAGCCTCCACATCAATGCTGCAGAGCCAGGTATCAGAGTCTACATTCAGGCCATCTTATTTAGACATGCTCTCGTTCATAGTCACTATATGCCACCTACACCAACTGCAAGTTGGCTTGGTTCACATTCCACTGGGATTTATAGATGTGGTAGTTGTAGAGCCTGTCTATATATTCATGTGTCCAAAGGGGTTACTAATCTTGAGTCTGGAAAGTACTTTAAATACTTTGGCTATGCTAATTGGTCAGACCAAGGGGGTAATTTACCAAGCTACGTGTCCTTGCCCCTCATGTATGTCGGGAAGACTATCAGAAGGTAAGACGACGAATCTTGAAACATATCGGGGATGTTAAACATCACCGAGACACCCCACTAGCGAGACACATGAATGCGAGACATTGCGAGAATCCATTAGCCATCTCCTTTTCCGTGGTGGAGATTGTTACATCCTTCACACGTAAGGGGTGACTTTGAAAGAAAAATTCTTCAAAGGAGGCCCATCTGGATTTACCGCTTAAAAACGGTCCAGCCCCTGGGACTTTAAAGAGTCCCTGTCCTTCACATCTCTTTATTTGATCATCAGTAGTTATTTAACTTGAAAAATTATTTTGTATAATGTTATCTTTTGGTATTCCCTCAATCTTTTATCTTGATTATGTTTTAGAATATAAATTTGTAGATAAATTCCTTTTGCCACTATTGAAATGAGAGGAAACCCAGAGGCTTTTCCCTCCTTATTTATGTTTGAATTTGTATGGTTATTCTTATGGTATGTGGGGTATTGTTTGGAGTGGTGTTTACTGTATACCTTTGTACCTTGGGCTCAATGTCTGTAACTAAAATAAGTTGCTCCAGGATTAAGTTTTCCTGATTCGTTATGAGTAAGGTATCCTGGGCTTAGTACTAAATTTTTAGCTAATGGCCCCTGAAGTGAGGACTAGACCATTAGGTCCTCCTTACCCGGCATGGTTTCAGACCCCTGTGTTCTTTTGATGGACTTTGTGGGCTCTGTTACGGCGCCGCCACTATTCTCGGCCGGTGCGCCTGCGCACTGTCGCACTCCTTTGAGCCGGAATTACTGCGCATGCCCGTACTCGACGACGCGGAGGAAGAAAGTTCGTCGTACGCCGCATGCGCTGGGCGGCTATTCTACGTGATTCACGCATTGAATCTGTGTTCTTTATTGAAATTGGACATGTGCAGATCCATGGAGCGACGGAACATCCGGCGGCGTCCGGATGTTTCAATATTTAAACAGCGAACCCAGGTAGGTTTATTGTGAATCCTGTCCTGTGTTTGGCACATGAATGCCCTAATGGGATCCATGGCATACATCTGGACCCACCCTGCATCATAGCATACCTAATGGGACGTGAGCATTGCCTCTCTCTTTATCAATGAATGGCTGTTTGGATATCAAACTCTAGGCATCCCTTGTGATTTAGGTCCCCTGATGAACCTGCACTATCAGTGGGGGAAACGCGTTGGGATTCTTTGTTGTATGGGGATATTGTTTGTCTATACTGTATGTGGTTTTTGGTGAGTTGGTTATCTTTGTATTGTATTTTTTGTCTTGTATGGGCACTTGTCTTCTTTATGGCAGTATAGTACCTATTGATATCTGTATTTATATGGGATCTGCCATCTCTAGGGACGTACAGGGTTTAGTCAGCTAGGTTTGCGGGGTCGCCCTTTTTCAGGGCGGTTGCTCCGTTTGTTCTTCTTAGTATTAGGAGGTAGGAATTAATAGGGCTTTTTAGGGTGTATTATTCTTATACACTTTTTTTTTTAATCTGCTATATATTAAAGGTTATATTTTATTGTATAGTTAATGTATCTTTTGCCTGAAGGTATTGGTAATTTCTTATGGTTTAAGTATATGTTGTTTAATACCGGGCTACTACATCTGGGGGTCTTGTTCCTTTCCGCAAACCAAAAGGAAATTTGTGGATTTGTTTCCAGTCCTGGCTAATAGCGTTGGGTGTCAGCTGAAACTAGCACCTGACGCCAGTCACATATGTGGCAGACTCAGCTCTGAGCCTGCACCATGCTCCTTTAGCCTCCCCATGACATATTAGTACATCATGATGCGCCAAGGTGTTTAAGATCTACTCTAGTAGAAAGATGCCAGATTGTACCAGACCTTTCAGAAGTTTTGCAGAGTCCTGCCTTGACATGTCAGAGCTGCTTTGCTGGCACAAGGATAACCTACACAAAATAATGAATACTAAAATAAAAACAATAAAATAATTAAAACAAAATAATAAAAAAAAATTCAGTTAGTCACTTAATGCAAAACCACATGTACGGTTGTCTGGCACATTTACTGACGGCCCTGAGAGGATTGGAGAGTATAAGGCTGTGTCTACAATGCACAGCATTACGATCGTATCTTTGCAGCTTTTCGTTTTTTAAAAGCGCCGAAGATATGATCGTTCTTGTGGCCCTATAGATGGCAATAGAAAAGACGAGCTGTAGTCTCCACAGCTCGTCTTTTCTCTGCTCGTCTTCTGGCGCCGGCGTATTATACAACATGTTATATAATACGCCGGCGCTTTTAGTTTTCTGGGTGTCTTCCCATACAATACAATTGTATGGATGACATCAAAAAACGAGAAGCGACCATGGTTTTGTGCGCAAAACGTGACTAAAAAACGCGGTCCTGCATCAAAAATAAAATGCCCGCATTCTGGCCATTTTTTATCTGATGCAGTGTAGACCTAGCCTTAGATTATAAAAGCAGGAGCTTCTTGGTTCAGGAACCAATGGAAAAAAATGTATATCATGGCTGCTTTTTGAAATTCAAAGATGAATATTTCAGTTGGGCATTTTACTCGATTAGATTCCACCTCAACATAGCTGTCTTTCTTTAAACCCTTGCCAATGTTGGATGTACCCACACATCCTAGCGGGAGGTGACTTCCTGCAAATGGACGTATGGGTACATCCTGGACATTGTGCGGGCTCTCATGCGGGGCCTGCACGATCGCAAAATTGGACTAGCTGTATATTTCAGCTGCCCCATGCTTCATCGCCCACGGCTGGAGCTCACTCTGTCCATGACCGATTAACCCTTTATCTGCTGCAGTGAATCAATTGAGAGATCTGAAGGCTTTTCTGACAGCCCAACAGCCTAACAAAGGTTTCCAGGCTCTCTGCAATGTCACTATGTCTGGACATAGTGATTGATAGTTGCCATGGAGAGCAATACACAGCAGTATCCTTATGGGGGAAAAAAAAGTAAAACAAAAACACAAAAATAAAGTACATATATTTGGTATTGTCACATGCGTAATGAACTACTCTATAAATCTGTCACATTATTTAACCCGCTTGGTAAGCACTGTAAAAAAAACTGTTACAGAATTGCGATCCACTTTCCTCCCGCAGTACATAAAATCGAAGAAAAAGTTATCAAAAAGTCAGATAAAGTACCCCCACACACTCTGTTCATCCCGCAAATAAAAGCCCTTACACACCTCTGGATATGGAAAAATAAAAAAGTCATGACTGTCAGAAGACAGCGATGCATAAATATTGTTTTACACAATGAAAAAAACTTTTTTAAGCACTTCAGCATAAAAAAACTATATATATTTGGTATTGCCGTAATCATATTGACCCATTGAGTAAAACTAACCTGTCCTGTATACTACACCAAGCATTGTTAAAAATAAAAAAAAACTACTAGGATTGTAGTATTTTCTTCACTCTGCCTTCCAAAAAACAAATTTGAAAGTGATTGAAAAGCCTTGTTTCCCCAAAAATAAGAATAAAAACGTTAACTCATCCCGCAAAAAACAAGCCACTACACAGCTCCGCACAGTAAAAAGTAAAAAGGTTATGGCTTTCAGACTATGGCAAAGCAAAAAAATGTTTTCCTTATAAATAAAGGTGTTTTTATTGTGTAAAAGCAGTAAAATAGTAAAAAAAAAATACAAATTAAGTATTGCTGTAATTGTATTGGCCTGCTGAGTAAAGCTAGCATGCCATTTATACCACACGGTGAGCACTGTAAAAAATAAAAACACTACCAGGATTGCTGTATTTTGTTCAAAACACCTCACAAAAACCCTGATAAAATGCGATGCCCGATCATGCCACCCTGTCCATACAAACAAGGCAGTTCCGGTAGGAGAATTCATTAGATGAAAAATAAATAATTCTGAGCATATTTCTTTTATGGCCGCTGCAAATGCTTTGAATAATAGATTGAAACGGCGAGATTATCCATTTTGGATTTTAAAAGCAGCGGAAAAAAAGCTGCATCTGTTTCACATAATAGCCTTTTATCATCTAGGCAATCTAAACTTACATCTCATTCCAAAATCATCTTTTCTACTGCTTTTTCTCAGGAATATAAACAAATTTCTGGCATTATATCAAAACATTTACCAGTACTTTATAATGAATCCAGATATTATGAGATCCTGAAAGATGGTTTTAAGTGTGTCACGTAAAAACTTAATGTTGGGAAATATCCTTTCCCCCTCCCTTCTATCAGCCGATACACCAGATCGACCTGGTTAGCATATCTAGGTTATTTTAAGTGTTCACATAAACAATGTATTTGTTGCACTTTATTTAAAGTAACTACACAGTTTATATTGTATGTAACAAATAGAAGTTTTGCTATAAAATCCTATACAAATTGCAACACATCGTTTGTGGTTTACTTAATTTCTTGTGAACTATGTAAAAAAAAAAATACATTGGAAGTACAGGCAGTCCCCGAGTTACATACGGGATAGGGACTATAGGTTTGTTCTTAAGTTGAAATTGTATGTAAGTCGGAACAGGTATATTTATTAAATGTAATTCCAGCACAAAATGTTTTATTAGTTTTGGATAGTGCAGGGAAGGGTTTTTTACATTTGTTTTGCTGTCTGTGCCCTTTTTTAGAAGAATTCACCTAACGTTCTGTATCTCATGTGCAGCTGTGACATGCTGGCACTTGGTTATCATAGGGCTTGACTCAGTGTTGAATGTCAGCCAAGCCCCATAAGTCTACATTTGTAACTAGGGGACGTATGTAAGTCGGAACGATGCAAGTCGGGGACTGCTTGTACTTCTTGCACTCTGTAAGTAAGAGCGCAAACACATATTTCTGACGTTAGATCAATGGATTTTGACTGCATCTCTGCAGTTTCAGAGCATTGTATCACTTACCATGATCGTTGTACTGACTCCTTTTCTATTATCGGCGCAGAAAGAGCTACAATACCTAGAAGGGGAGGGGATCACTTCCAAAAGCTCCGATCATGTGAGGCTTTTTGGATGTTCCTTTTAAAAACATATTTTCCTTATGGTTTAAATAAAGAACAGACTTAGTATTATATTACTAGTTATTTATATATTTGATTTATATATATTAATATATATATATATATATATATATATATATATATATATATTTATTTATGTTTTCATTCTTTATCTTTTGCAAATCTAAAGTACTTTTATGTCATGTGATTTTATTCTCTGATATGATTGGCTTTTTCAGCTTTTTTAAATTACTCCGTGCTTGCTTGTTTCTTATAATATGATTAAGGGCCCATGAGGCTTGAAACGTCAGTTGCTGTAACCTGTGGGTCTGTGTCATGTTCGTCTCCTATATTGAATAAAGACGTGGATTGGATGCTGGACAATGCTTTCTTCTTCACATGTGGAACAACTTTGCACTCAAAATGCACAATACACCCCTAGATGAGACCCCTGAGGGGTGGAGAATCCAAAATGGGGCAACTTCTGGAAAGTTTCACCTGTTCTGGTACTTTGGAGGATTTGTAAATGCCACATGGCACCCACAAAAATCTGTGTTCCATAAGCCAAATAGTGTTCCCTTCCTTGTACGCCCTTCCATACACCCAAACAGCACTTTACACCCACATATAGGGTATTGCATAACCACATATAGGGTATTGCCGAATTTGGAAAAAATTGCATAACAAATTTTGGGGTGTTTTCAGCTTAAATTGCAGATTATTGGAAAAAATACCTTTTGTGTTTTCACAGCTCAACGCTAAAAAAATTGTGAAAGATCTATGCGGTCAATATAGTCATTATACCTCTGGATATATTCCTTAAGGGTTGAAGTTTCCAATATGAGGTCTTTTTAGGGGTATTAATCACGTTTTAGCACCTCGAAGCGTGTGGTTGAGTGAAATAGTGGACTACAGCCACATATAGGATATCTCTAAAAACGGTGATGTTGAGTTGCATTTCCCTGGTCACATCTAAGGTGTTCCAGTGAATAATGCATAAAAATTGAAAATGTGCAAAAAATAAGTGAAATTTTGAAATGCTTCCTAAATGCTGTTTTGAATACTTTATGGGGTGTAGTTTCATAGATGGAGTTATTTATGGGGGCATCTTATATACAGGTCGCTCAAACCAGTAAGAACAGGACTGGTCCCAAAAATAAACTATGTTGCAAATTTTCAAGAAAATTTGAAAAATTACTACTAAACTTCCAAGCCCCCTAATGTCGTAAAAAATAAAGACATTTAAAAAATGATGTCAACCTACAGTAAGCATATGGTAGATGCTAATTATAAAGTATTTTGTGTGAAATAACCATCTGTTTTACATGCAGAAATTTTTGAACTTTGAAAGTGCAAATTTTTAAAAATTTTGATGAGATTTTGATATTTTTCACACATAAACAAGGATTGTATTGACCAAAATGTATTACTAACTGAAAGCATAGTGGGTAACATGTCCCATTAGGGCTGCGCCACTTTTTGGGGTTTATTTTGTATCAAAAAATTGTTGACACCCTATTCTCTATATAAATGAACTGTTGTACACCAAAACTAGCCACATTTTGTGCCAGGTACAACACTTTTGAATGCTCCTAAATTAGGCGCATCAAATATACTAGCAGTGATATGCTATGCACCTTTTTTTTTGCTATGCGCCTAAATTGGGACCCTTAAATAAGCTATGCAAGGTATACCACACGCCAGTTTTTTGACAGGTTCATTCATTAAGGCACACTATACAGTCATTTAATGCACCATAAAACTGGCGTGGCGGCGCCTCTTTTCTGACATGTCACTCAAATGTGTCACAAGAAAATAGTCTCCGAATCACATGGATAGATAAAAGTATCAAAAAGTTATTCTCACATAACGTGACACATCAGATTTCAAAAATTGAACTTTGTCAGGGAGGTCAAAACTGCGGCATTAAGGGGTTAAAATGGCAGGTTGTATTTTATCATTTCACTTCTCTTTTTACTATAGCTTTTAGACTGGAAATATGCATACTGTATAAGTGATATGTATTTTATGGTTATTTTTTTTATAGTGAAAAGAGACAGAAAATACATCAGAGGAGACCGTTACCTGACTTAACATCACAGCCTGTGGATCTGCTGACAACATTCTCCTCATCTTCACTTTCTGGCTTGAATGATGGTGGTCTACTAAAACAAGAAAGCAGTGTTAAACCGAAAAATAAGAAAAGCTTGAAACAAATCAACTCAGTTGGGAAAACAAACATTGCATTTCAGCCGGATGAGTAAGATGCAGAGTGACCTAACACAAAAGTGCAGAAGTGATTGTTAGGCAACTGCCGCTATATTGGTCTAGTAAAGTCTAGAGTTAAAAACTGTAGGAAGATTGTATTACTAATAATATTATAATAATAATAATAATAATAATAATAATAATAAAAAATGTCTGCTGAATGTACACAGAGAAAACAATTTCAAAAACATGATTTTAGGTTAGTTACTCTTATTCTCAACACCAAACCATGTCAAGTATTTTACAGTGTATTATACAGATTGAGAACAGCGCCAAAGACTGATGCTAATTTCACCTTATTCGAACCCAAATTTCAACATCTTTGGGAAAACTCTTGAAATGCTATGAACTAGTACTAGCTGATGAAAGAGTTTAACTGCTTTAGGAAGTATCAAAGTAAGTTATTATGTTGAGAAGTATAGTTGACAAAAACAGTCCTTGTTTATCAAGTATTAACCAATATTACCAACAGACACTACTTTAACTGCTAATCAATGATTCTGCCTTTTACGGAGACAGATCTAGATTATAGATACATGACAAATGTTCTTATGAACTAATACTAATTATAATCTATGACTCACAATTAAAGTTACCTAACCAAGTTACCAAGGTACTTTGAATTTTCTACTAATCTGCAGGCTTCATAGCCCACCACCTTATCTTTCATGTATTGACCAGAATGTTGATAACACATTTATCTCCCTCAAACCTAAAGGTGGTGGACAAGATTAATTGCAAATCAGAGAGTAGTGTTATATTGTAATAAACTGTGTACACAAAATTCTAGTAGAATAAAGCCATTTGTTTAATAATATTAGAAAAATTTAAATTGTACATTTTGCAAAAGCAATCTTGAGACACCCTCTTGCTACCTCACTAATTTTTCCTTAACCCTTCAGTTGTACATTGGCAACTTTAGGGAGAGAACTCAATGTAAGTGGTATTTCTTAGTCATCAGAGCTTTGATAAAATATTGAAACTATGTGGGTGAATATATATACACACATATATAGATATGTTTGTTTGTGTGTACATATCTATATATATATATATATATCTTTATATTTATGCAACAACCATAAATGGCGAACCGGCGCACGTGGATTATAAGTAAATGCCAATGATGAAGGCTGGTATATAGAAAACTTCAGAATTTTATTTCTAAAACAGCAAGGATATTATCCTAAACTGATTAAAAACATACATAGATCTAACGCGTTTCGCGCTCCAACTTAGCGCTTCATCAGAGGTAATATAAAACTTTTTTTCCACATCTCATTTATAACACAAAGTATGTCCCAATAGGTTCTTGATTACATCAATCACTTCATTAACAACGAAATCTCATTGGATCAGAAAACTGTCAATCAAAGGCATCATAAAATTAACTCTCCAGGAGCTTTAAAAAAAACAAACAAAAAAAAAACACAACAAACTCTACTACTTTGACTATGCCACCTCCTAGAGGATCACCACACGCATCCCCCGATGAGTGCAGTGGTCACAGCATGACTGTTGCATAATCTAAAAAAACAAGGTCTCTCAGCAGCACAGAGGATATCAGGAGATGGGTGCGGTAATCCTCCAAGATGCGACACAAAAAAAAAAAAAAAAAAAAAGGAAACCCTTTAATATATAAAATACAATCATAACATTTTCCCATATACAGATCCATTCTCATATTTTTTTGTGTTGTTTTTAATCCTATGTAACTTTAGTTTAAAAGAACTCTTATATAATAAAATATGTGACACGTGTTTCAGAGTGCATACTAATTTATCAACAAATCATAAAATTGAATTAAAAATCTAATCTGGAGTAACCCCCTTGTTTTGCAGGATTCCAAAAGAACCGGTCAAACTAAAACGAATAGAGCAAGAAAGCGGTATAAATTTAAACCCGGGTCAGTAGAGAAAAACAAAAAAAACTCACGATATTACAATAACCAATCACATATAAGTAATTCATCTAACATGGTTGTGTGGGAAATTCACACCACAAAGGACTTTAATTTGACTGTGTCTACCAACCATAAAATACTTAAACTATTTATAACTGAATGATGCATGAATCATTCTACCAAAATATCATATACACCAGAATGTTTGAACGTCAAATATCTGTTATATATATATTTGGTATAATGATTCATCGCATCATTCTCATCATACATTAGTTTAAGTCTCTCTGGTTATGTGTTTGGTAGACACTAGTAAATTAAAGACCATTCTTACAGTCTGAATTTCCCCACACAACCAAGTTAGATAGAATTCTGTCTATAAGTATAGGTCCAATTTAATTATCGTCCGTTTTATTTTTTTTCCTAATAGACCAGGTTTAATATACCGCTTTCTTTCTATTCGTTCTACAGTTTGACCGGCTTACCTTCGTCATCACTTAAAACATGGGTTACATCGCGTGACACATAGAACATCCTTTTAGTATCATACCAATTTTATGATTTGAGGTTTGATAAATAGATGCACTCTGAAACACGTGTCACAAATTTTTATTTATATAGAGTGCTTTTAACTAAGTTACATAGATTAAGGCGCTCAACACACAAATATGAGAAATCATGTATATGGGAAACGTATGATGTTATTTTATTATATTCAAGTTTTCCTATTTTTTTTTTTTTTGTGTCGCATCTTGGAGGATTACCCGCACCCGTATCTCCTGATAACCACTGTGCTCTGAGATATCCATGTTTGTTTTTTAGATTATGTAACAGTCATGCTGTGACACTGCATCTCATAATCGGAGTGAATGGCGGTGTGGTGATCTCTAGGAGGTTGCATAGTCCACAGTAGTAAGTTTTTGTTGTGTTTATTTTTTATCTTATTTTTTTATTAAGAGCTCCTGGATGAGTAATTTTATGAGCCTTTGATTGTGACAGTTTTTCTGATCTAATAACGTTCTATTCGTTGTTCAATGAATGATGATAGAGGTGTAATCAAGAACCCCATTGGGACATCACGTTTTCTAGTGTTTCTACAAAATAGATGTCTGTGAAAAAAAATTTTAGTATATCTGCTCTCTGATGAAGCGCTAAGTTGGAGCGCGCATACTCGTTACGATCAATGTATGTTTTTTAATCAGTTTAGGATAAATACCTATTCTGATTAGCATGTCAACAATCAATTCAGAAGTTATTTTTCTACAATACCAGCCTTCATCATTGAGGCCGAGATTACTTATAATCTCCCGCATGCGCCGGTGATCGCCTATTTTTTGTTTGTTGCATGTTGTCCTATATCCAAGGCAGTCTAGGTATTGACACAGCACAACAAGCGACAACCGTGGCTGCCAGAGAAGGATTAAATCCCATACTATGTTTGATTTGCTTGTGCCTCTACAATATCGAAGCACAACCACATTCAGGTAGCAGAATCTCCCACCTTTTATTCTTACATTACATATATTAGAGACTTATTTCACTATTGTGTCGCGCCCCCTTTGTATTTTGTTCTTTTCTTTGTGGCTCACATCTATTACTATTTTTATAAAATAAAATATATATATATATATATTAACATATATATATATATATTAGTAGAATACTACTATATGTGTATTAATGTATACATAGATATCAATGCATATACATTACTTTAGTGTTTAAATCAGTTGTAAATTGTATTTAATTTTTCATCACGTAGATTGACAATTATGCACTTTATTTTAGATCTAACTTATGTATTTATATCTTTTTGATGAAGAGTAATTTTAATGAAGGAATGTTCTGCTGTGTTTATTGTGTTTTACTGTTATATAACCCTAAAAACAATGTATGTTTTTTCATATTCTCCACCATGATTTCATATTTTATTAAATATGTTTAAATATATCAGTGTTTTACAATTTATTAAAGCAATTTATTCATTTTACTTATTGTGTTGTGGAAAATAAAAAGACATTGACTCTCTAGGGAGGATGTCAACAGAATTAAAATTAGATAATCCTACATTTGCCACATGACACAACGTGAGCCCATTGATAAAAAGAAAGAAGTGAGACTAGCAGAATTCAGGCATTGAAGTATGAAAAATTCCCCAGGCGCAAACCACAATAATCCCTGCACATGTTCCTATGTTCTGAAAATGAAAAAACAAGTACGATTGCTTAACAAACTGAAGAACCGAATGTTAGAAAAAAATGCAGATTGGAGAAATTATGAAATGCGAACAGAAAGGTTTTTTTTTTTTAATTTAACATGGGGTGCAATAGTTTGAGGAATTAATTTTATTAAAGTAATGATAAATATAATTTTAAATTATATTACTGCACTTTTTTGCCTTAATTAATAGGTTTATAGGGGAATAATTGTTCATGTTCAGTTTTAACCACTCTAAAGAAAAAAAATATGGCTGTTAATTTTTCTCCTCGCCGCCTTACAAAAGCCACAACATTTTTATTTTTCCACCTACATAGAAAGATGAGGGCTTTTATTTTGGGGGACAAGATGTAATTTCTAATGGTGTAATTCATCGTACCATAGAATATACTGGGAAACTGCAAAAAAAAATTCTAAGTGGGGCAAAATGTGAAAAAAATATATTTGCCCCATGTTTGCGGGAGTTTTACGGCGTTCAATCTTTGGTAAAAATTATATGTTGTCTGTATCTTACAGTTTGATACAAATCCGTCTTTTTTTGATTAACCCCTTCATGACCTGGGACATATGCATACGTCCAGGTCGTTTGGGGGTTCACGCACTTGGATGTATGCATACGTCCTGGAGATCGTGCAAACTCTAAAGCAGAGTTCCCATGATCGCTGCGGTATGTCAGCTGGATATTACAGATTACATCCCGCATCATCGGCCCCGACCAGAGATCACTCCAACCTATAGCTGTCGCGATAACTAATAAAGACACAGGAGGAGCTCCTCCTGTGTCTCCCTTAGTTATCGCTTGAAATAAAGCAGTCACAGCAGCAAGTAACAATAAACTCCAAAAAATGAATGAGTGCACGCCTAAATGACCAGGATCCAGGTCAAACCATGAGTAATTCAAAAAAGTAGAAAAGGCAGCACTTTCAAAAAAAGTGAGAGATTTATTGACCCAACCACCCAACGTTTCAGCCCTCACCAGGGCTTTTTTCAAGCTTGAAAAAAGCCCTGGTGAGGGCTGAAACGTTGCTGTGTTGGGTCAATAAATCTCACTTTTTTTGAAAGTGCTGCCTTTTCTACTTTTTTTAATTCCCTTAGTTATCGCAAACGCTAGAGATTAATCTCCCCAAATACACAGCAATAAGCTGTGTATTGATTTCTATTATAAAAGTGATTTTCCTTATGGGGAAAAGCAAAATAAAAGGTGAAAAAGTAAAAAAAATGTGAAAAAAACAGTAAAACACAAACGCGAAAAATAAAATAAAAACACATTCACCGCCCTTTTCCCCTTTACGAACGCCAATCGCCCCCCAAAAAATAAAGTACCCATATTTGGTTTCACCACATGCACAACGACCCACCCTATAAATATGTCATATTAATTAACCCGCACGGTGACTGCCATAAAAAAAAAATATATATAATCACAGGATTGTGATTTTGGTTCATCCCGCAGCACATAAAATGTAATAAAAAGTGAAAAAAAAAAACAAATTAAATTTTGCCAAGTTGTACTAATTGAAACGTCAGTTCATCCTGCAAAAAAAATGCCCTTACAGAGCTATGTATACTGAAAAATAAAAAAGTTAGGGCTATCAAATAGCGATGCATAAATATTGTTTTTCACAATAAAAACACTTTTTATAGCTATTCAAAATAAAGAAAAAACAGAAAATTGGGTATCGCCATAATGATTGACCCAAGAAAAAAACTAACGTCATGGATACTGCACAGTGAGCGCTGTTAAAAATAAAAATAAAAAGCACTGCTAGGATTGCAGTATTTTCCTTACCCTGCCTTCCCAAAAATTTATTTAAAAGCGATCAAAAAGCACTGTCCCCGCAAAATGATACCAATAAAAACATAAAATCATCCCACAAAAAACAAGCCCTTATAAAACTCCTACAAAAAAAAAATAAAAAAGTTTTATGGCTCTTAGACTAGGCGATGCAAAAAAATTTCCCCCTGTTTAATAAAAGTTTTTTTATTGTGTAAAAGCAGTAAAACAAAAAAAAATATCAAATTGGGTTCTCTGTAATGATCAATAGTAAAACTAGCAGTATTTGTACAGCACAGTGATGGCTGTAAAAAATAAAAATAAAAAACACTACTAAAATTGCTGTATTTAATAAAAAGTGATCAGAGTCAAGAACCCTAAGGGTCTAATAAAAATGCCCCAACCCCCCACACAGCCCCGTACACGGCAAAAAAAAAAAGGTTTTGGCTTTCAAACAATGACGACAAAAAAGCACGGGTTTTTTTATAAACACTTTTTCATTGTGAAAAAAGAAATACGACATAAAACATAAAAATTTATTCATTGAAATTTTGTACACCCCCCATAGTAAAGTTATAATGTAATTTATACCATGCATCGAGGGCTGTAAAATTGAAGCCCAGAAAACAATGGCGGAACTGCTTTTTTTTCCCCCCCTTTTTTCATGGCCCGGTTTTTTAAAAAACAAACTAGAAACACCGTGCCCCCAAAAATGCACAATACACCCCTAGATGGACATGAGGGGTTTAAAATAAAAAAGGGGGTGATTCTGGAAGGGTTTCCCCCCGTTCTGGTACTTTGGGGGGGGGCTTTGCAAATGAACCGGGCACCCAAAAAAACTGCATTCCAAAAAGGGCCAACTAGAGCTCCCTTCCTTGTATGCACCCCAGTCCCCAAATAGCATTTTACACCCCACTATAGGCTATTGCCGAACGGGGAAAAATTGTGTAAAAAAAATTTGGGGGGCTTTTTTTCCGGGGATTCCTTGTAAAAATGAAACTTTTTTTAAAAATTGCAGATTTTTTAAAAAAAAAATTTTTTTAATTTTCCATAGCCAAAAAATTGTGAAACACTGGGGGGTCGATAAAAATCACTGCACCAGGGATATTTTCCTTAGGGGCTTATTTCTAAATGGGGTTTTTTTTTAGGGGGTGTTTATTAACCCCCTTAAAACGACCTTAAGACGTATCCATACCCAGGTCGTTTGGGGTTCACGCACCTGGACGTAGGTTACGTCCTGAGGATCGCGCGAACTCTAAAGCAAGTTCGCCGATCGCCGGGGGTGTCAGCTGATATTACACGACATCCCGCACTGGGGCCCCGACCCCCGATCGCCTCTGGGGGGGGGGGGGGGGGGTTCCCCCTTAATTATCGCGACGATGGGTCGCAATAACAAGGAGACGCAGGGGGAGACGCTTCCTCCGGGTCTTGCCGCAGCAGCAGGCACGGATCGCACGATCCTGCAGCTCCTCCCCTGACAGACAGCCCGGAAGGCAGAAAAATTCCCCTTCCGGGTTGTCTGTGCGACGATCCCCGGGCCGGCCCTGGGGGGCATCCCCCGGCATCGGACGGGCATTTGTCATAGGAAACCAGTCAGGAAACAACTATGCATGTTTTTCCTTTATTAAAAGAGAGATCTAAAGTCTCTCTTCAAATCCCCAGGGGGAAAAGTAAAATTTAAAAGTAAAAAAGTGAAAAAAAATAAAAAAAAAAGTAAAAAAACAAGTAAAACAAAAACCAAAAAAATAAAAAAAAAAATACGTACACCCCCCCCTTTTTTCCCCTTTAACAAACGCCAATTGCCCCAAAAAAGATCAAAAAAAAAATAAAGTACCCATATTTGGTATCGCCCGGTGTGTAACACCTGCCCATAAATCTTCATTTTAAATTTAAACCCCCGTAGGTAAACGCCGTAAAAAAAAAAAAAAAAAAAACACAGAATTGTTTATTTTTTCTTTTCCCCCCCCAGCACATAAAAATGGAATAAAAAGCGATAAAAAAGTCCTAGAAACCCAAAGTTGTCCCAAATTTAAAACTCAGTCCACCCGCAAAAAAGCCCTTATACGCTCTGTATACGGAAAAATAAAAAATGTATAGCCTCAGAAGTAGCGATGCTAAAAAATTTGGTTTTAAAAACACAAAAAAACTTTTTTTTTTTTTAAAGTGCTTAAACATAAAAAAAAAATATTAAAAAGGGTTTGCCATAAACTAGCGCCCCAAAGAGTAAACTAACTTTCACGGATTGCCGGTGAGCCCTGTTAAAAATAAAAATAAAAAACACTACTAGGATTGCGATTTTTTCAAACCCGGCCTCCAAAAAAAAGGGTTTAAAAGTGATCAAAAAAGCCTTGTCCCCCCCAAAAATGATATAAAAAAAACTCAAAATCATCTTGCAAAAAAAAAATCCCCACACACTCCAAGCACCCAAAAATTTTTAAAATTTTGGCTCTCAGACTATGGGGGAGAAAAAATGTATTTTTTCCCGGTTTAATAAAGTGTTTTATTTTATTTAAAACAGTAAAACATAAAAAAATATACAAATTGGGTATCGGTGTAATCGTATTTTTAACCTGTGATAAAAGGGCTTTAAATGTATATATACCGTCAGGTGGAACGCTAAATTAAAAATAAAAAAAAAAACACCAAAATTGCGTATTTTTGTTCAAAACATAGCACAACACCCCAAATGGGACCAATAAAATCTTCAACTCATCCCGCAAAAAACACCCATACACACTCTGCACACAGCAAAATAAAAAAGTTATGGCTGTCAGAATAGGACAACTAAAAAACCCCCAATTTTTTATAGACGTATTTCACTGTGTAAAAAATAAAAAAGAAAAAACTAAATTTTAAACTATTCATTGTAATTGTAAAAGACCCCCAAATAAAGTTTTCACAAAATTTACCTGCACGGCAATTGTAAAATTAAACTCAAAAAACAATGACCGAACTGCGTTTTTTCTTTTTTTCCCCCATTTTCATTCCCCTGCTTAAAAAAAAAAAATGGAAGCCTGTGCATCCCCAAAAAGCCCAAAACCATACACCCCAGTGGAATCCCTGTGGGTGTTGAATCCCAAAAAGGGGCGACTTTTGGAAGGTTTCGCCCTGTTCTGGGTACTTTTGGGGGTTTTCAAAACGAATGGCCCACCCAAAATCGCTTCCAAAAAGCCAAAAGCTTTTCCCTCCCTTATACCCCCCGCCATTCACCCCCAAACGCAGTTTTACACCCACATGTAGGGAATGCTAACTTGGAAGAAATTGCTTTACAAAGTTTTTAGGGGTTTTTTTTTTTCCAGGGTTCCTTTTATAAAAACATTTTAAGCTAAAAAATTTCAGATTATTTAAAAAAAATTTTTTTTTTAAATTTCACAGCCTTTTGCTAAAAAAATTTGTGAAACACCTGGGGGTCTATATAATCAATGCAACCCTGATTATTCATTAAGGGGTTAGTTTCCAAAATGCGGTCTAAATTTAGGGGGTGTTTTATTAAGTTTTTTTCACCTTTGGGGGCCCCCAAAACCCGAAAAGGGGGCCTAAATAAAAAACGTATTTAAATGGACCCCCCGAGTATAGTAGGTGCTTTCCTTTTCTGGGGCTTATGGTTGGCCAAATAATGCCTAAAGGGGATATGGGATTTCCTAAAAAAGGCAGACCCGGGGAATTGATATTATTTTCATTTCCGCACATTTACCGTTTCCATTAAAAATGGTAAATATTTAAAATTTTGCAAAAAAAGTGAATTTTAATTCACCTCCCCTTTTTTCGTTTAATTTTTGTGAAATACTTAAGGGTTAATTTTAAACTTCCTAAATAGTTTGTAAATACTTAAGGGGTTTGTTTTTCAGATGGCGTCACTTAAGGGGGGGATTTTAACACAGGCCCCCCAAAGCCATCAGAACTGGAGTGGTCCCTAAAAAAATGTATATTGCAATTTTTCTTTAAAATGTGAGAAATTACTACAAAATTTTTTTAAACCTCAATTTTCGGAAAAAAAAAAAAAAAAAAAAAACTTTTAAAAAATTTGCCAACCTATATGGGCTATGTAGATGCTATTTAAACCTTTTGTGGGGAATAATTTTTCTGTCTTGCCCGGAAATTTTGCAACTTTCAAATTGGGGAAAATTTTTTTTTTTCCAAAATTTTTAATGAAATTTTGGGATTTTTCACAAACAAACAAGGTTTTTGGGTAAAAATTTTTTACTGAATTAAAGCAAATGTTCACGAGAAAACAACCCCTGAACACTGAATAGGTAAAAGTGTCAAAAGTTATTTTTTCACATAAACGACAAAAGCGATTTTAAAAATAGGGCTGTTCAGGGAAGGTCAAAACAGGCTGGGTCCTTAAGGGGTTAAGCTTTAGCACATTAGAGTGTCCTCAAACATGAAATGGCACCTAAATAAAATTGTATTAAAAATGAGATCCCAGAGTCCAGTAGGTGCTCCTCTTACTCTGTGGCTAGTGGTTGGCCCAAAAGTGCGCTAGGGGCCCCAATGGGATATTTTCCCAAAACGGCAGAATTAGGGAAAACAATTTAAATTTTAAATTTACCGGGGGACATCTACCCTTTTTAGTAAAAAGGGTAAAATTTAAAAACTGCAAAAAAAGTGAATATTTAAAAATTTTACTTTCACTTTGTTTAAATTTTCTGTGAAATACCTAAAAGGGTAACAAAATTTTCCCAAATGCTTTTTTAAATATTTTAAGGGGTTTTGGTTTCTTTCATGGGGGATTTATTGGGTTTTATTCTAACATACAGGCCCCCTCAAAGCCCCCGTAAACTGGCTGGTCCCTAAGAAAAATCTTTTTTGCAAATTTTCTTGAAAATTGAGAAAAGATACTACTTTTTTTGTCCCCCAATTCGTAAAAAAAATAAAAAGACATTTAAAAAATGATGCCAACCTACTGGCTCACATTATGGTCAAGATGCTAGTTATAAACTCATTTTGTGGTGAATAATTATGCTGTCTTGAGCAACAAAATTTTTAGATCTTTGAAAATGACACATTTTTCAAATTTTTCATGATAATTTTTCTATATTTTTCACAAACAAACAAGATTGTTACTTAGACCTGGACGCTGAAAATTTCTACTAACATTAAACAATAATGGTTCATGAAAAAACAATCTCTGATCACATGGAATAAAAGCATACAAAGTCTTATCTCAGCAATATCTCTTGTTTGCAGGACGACTCATCTGACTAGTGGTGTAGATGGAAGCACATTATACAATCACTCAAAAAAATATTTCTCCTCTGTGCTGTGTCAGTAGCATTACCAAAGCCTCATAAAACTAAAGGCATAGCGATATGCTTTCACAAAAGACCGTCCTGGTCCAGAATTTAGATGTCAAGCAGATAGATGCCCCGATATCTTTTTGTTAATTGCGATTTGGAGGGTACCCCTTATTCTCTTGGCAAGACATCTATGCGCTCCGAATCAAGGCCAGCTCACCTATTCCTACATACAGTATCTAGATTAATTGATCGAATCAGCTCAAGGGAAATTGTTCTATAATGTGGGACTTCAATTTAGCTCTGGCAGCTCGACATAGACACCTCATTTGGGTCGTTCCTCGGTACCTCGCACCACATGCTTAACAGAATTCGAACAGGCTCCTGGCCATGATATGCAGCGTCGTGTGATGTCTGAGACCACATCATAACCGAGTTGTACGATTACACATTCTATTCGTCATAAGATGCGAGTTCCTTCATGTGAGGTATACAGTAGAATACGAGTATTTGTTCCTCTCAACATGTCTTTTGTCTGAGGTTTCTAATCCCCTATTGGCAATATATTGCTCGCAAGATCATCCCCGGTGTCATGTAAGCTCGCTGTGACCCCGCAGTGTGTTTGCGCTAAACATTCAATTGATGCTTAATGATGTCTGCTATCATGGATTCGGTTTGTAATAGCTCGAGCCTGTCCCAGACATTAACTATTTTTATATATCAAGAACACACTCTCAGGTCCCTCCTCTGCCCCAAATAAAGATCGGGGAATCACTGAAATGTGTTCTTAACAGGGGAGTGCTGATTAAGCATGGGTGCGTGACGTTTAAAGCGAGAAGCACCTCAAACTTAAAAATCAACTGGCTAACATTGCAGAACTTGAGAGTCTTACAAAGTCGAGCATTCTGACTTGACCTTGGCGTGGATCTTCTTGCAAACGAAGCAGGTAGGATGCCGGCAAGCTGCTAGACAAAAAAAACGGCCAAGGTTTCGCGCAAAATCTGTGCTAGAGAATTTTATCTTCGGACTCATAACAAGTCCTAGGGTAAGATGCTTGGCCAGCATCCCTCGAGACAAAAGAGCGCATCCTCTTTGTACCCTCGATTAAACCAAAGTAGGCTAGATAAACATTTTACACAAGGTAGATTCCGGAAATTTCATGCAGTACTATCCGGGAATTATATAATCTCACTCCCCCTTGGTGGAGTCTAGAAGTCACTCGACCAGAGTTTGCTAACTTGAAGCCTAGGACACTATGCGCTCCTGGACCCCCCATAAAACTAGCAGCATTCTAGATAGCGTTATCTGTCTGGTAAGCGCCTACTGAGGCCCTTTCTTCGCGCAGGAGATAGGGCAGGCGATTTCCTCTCTTCTCCATCATGGAAAGATCCCTAGCGCAGATGGATTTACGCCAAATTTTATAAGGTATTTAAGATGAGCTGGAAGCCCCTTCTAACATCGTCATTTAATTTGTATTTACGGATACCAAACATTCCCTCCCTCTTTTACACAAGCTCATATCACGGTAATCCCCAAGCCCGAAAAGAACCCTATGTTATGTGCAAGTTATAGCCCATTTCGCTATTGAACACTGAATGCAAATTGTACGCTAACTTATCGCGCATTAGGCTTACATATCTTGAAAGACCTCATACATATAGACTCCAGTTGGTGTTTGTGCCGGTGACCGAGGTCAAGGACAACACCCTAAGACATTTTCCCTGATCACCACTGCGCTAGAGAGGCCAGATCCCCTTATGCTATTGTCCATTGACGCTGAAGATTGGCGTTTTGACAGGGTGGACTGGAATTTCTTTTGGCGTCCGCTCTGTCAAAGTGGCGATGGCCCTGTTATGTTGCAGAGAATCATGGCTCTGTAATCGAGACACCCAATCGTCCCGTATCAGGGGTCAACGTGCCCTGTTACCGAGCCCTTTGACATTCATCAACGGAGCAGGTACAGGATGCGCCCTATCCCCCATCTTGTACTGATGTTGGTGATGGAATTGCTGATGCTGGCCTATTCTTATTTAGAAGCGGATCGGGAGATCAGAGGGTTGCAGATCAGCAGACAAACAGTATAAGTGCGGCGCTTACGCCGACGACACTCTTATTGCTTTATAGTTACGAACAGCCCGGAAACCTTCCCTGCCCACAGTCTAGATGACTCCATCCGAACAGATTTGGCCCTGTCAGTACATTAAAGTTAATTGGTCGAAAAAGTGTACACTAAATGTGCACCCTAGAGTCGGATAAAATAAAGGTTGTGTACAGAGTATATTCATGTTCAAGTGGGTGATAGAGTCATTCTCACGTATTTAGTTTTCCAGATCTCTAGAAATCTGGACGACATTTCCGACGAATTTTGCCTCCTCATCCAGGTTATCAAGGCTGTCTGGGCAAGTGGGGACCGGAAGGAATTTTCCTGAGACGGTCGCATTAATATTCTTAAATTTGAAAAATGTCCTCCCCAGGCCTACCTGTACTAGTTCAAGAACTCATCCCGATTGCCCTTGCCTGTTGTCTCGTTTTTGATAGTTTCGAGACCTAACACATGTTTATGGTAGGTTTTGTTGGGAACTGCGAGACCCCACGAGATCGCCAGGGACATTCTAATTAACACATATTAGAGGGATGTGGGACTGGGCCCCCTGACCTGAAATCATATTATTACTGCCAATTGCGGCCAGAGTGCTAGACTGTTCCATGCTAAGTCCTCAAATCTTGGGTGCAACTGAAGATGCTATGGTAGCTGGGCCTCGCTGACTTTCTGCCGCTGGACTAGTTGTCCCTACTAAGGGACTTTCTAGTTGTCCTCTCCTCTGCCGTTTGTTCTCCAAGGTCACCATTAGTCTGTCTTAGAAAAGTACGGATGCAATAAAAGTTATCATTCCCCCGTGGACCGCTAATGCTAATTAAAGGTAACCCCTTATAAGACATACTTAATTGATTAATGGAGCGTAGATCTTGTCCGCACCCATGCAAGTTTCTACGGCCTCTCTTTTCTCATATCGGTCTAATAAAAATGTAGGAGAGGACGAATCCTACATTGATAGACTTATATCTATAGTTTCCAGAATCCATAATACTGCTATTTTTTAGCCATATAGCTGAAGATGTGGACTTCCACAGAATCGCAACTAGCCGACATGTGTGCTTACAGTACATGCACTCAAGCACTATCACTTCGATAGCCAATAAACTTAGGTCTTTATCTCTGGCTAGGGACCCCTCGCGATTTGAGGCCCGTACATTCACGGATCGCCAGTAGTGCCTCCTAAGCACTACCTATCATCAGAGTATATGACAATGCTTTTAGATAAGCGTCTCGAGTAAGCCGGTATCGAGATGGTTGGGATAGAGAACTGTGTTAGATCGACTGAGGGAGATTGACCAAAGCGTGCTCCCTAGCGCATCGGGAACCTCTTATCGCTGGTTCGTATTCGAGGAAGCTCAACTATAATATACTCTCAAGATGGTACAGGGTCCCAACTTTACTGATTTGTTGTAGTATCCAACATCCCGGCCAACATTGGGAAATGTGAGAACAGGAACCGGGCAACACATGGTGCATATTTGGTTGGGCTGTGCAGACATACATCCATATTTGGCTGAAGATTATTGAAGGTGCATGTGGCAAAGATCCACGGGGTATTCTGTTGCGAGAATGACCCACGGTCTCCCTCCTTTCCATGTTACCTCTACCCATAGCTGGACCCTAAAGGGGCTATTGCTCTGTCTGTTGGCAGCTAGCTAGAGTGCTGATCCTAGGATACTGGAGAACTACTCAGTTCAATCCTATTAATGATTGTTTAAAAAGATAATTTTTTCACATCCAAAGAATGGAGGAACTGAGGACATGAGTATGAAAACGTCCCTGGATAGGTCTATAGGCAAAAAGTAATGGGTGGCGAATGGATGATTCTTATTGTAGACGAGTCTCCTGTATTACAGGTATCCGCTGTGACTGTTAGCTTGATGTGATCTAGTTGACCCAACACGCCTTTCTCCTATTCCTATCTTATCAATGAACTGTTAGGCCATAAGACGTGCTTTTTGCGCAATGCCATATGAGTCGCCTACCAGGTGTGGAGACACTCTGTCAAAGCGTTCTGACTATTAGTTTTATGAACGTTATATTAACTTACTTTATAGATGAGTCTTCTTTCTTCTCTAACACCTTCACCGAGCGACCTCTTTATTTTTCACCCCCCTTTTGTTTATTTTCTCTCTTTTTTTTATATATTCAACTGACAGTAATGGACATACCATACCATGAATGTGTTGTAAACCATGCCGCTCAGCCTGTGGACCGCAGCAGAAGGTTTTGGGGGCTTCGGTGAGAGGGGTATGAACTATATGTATCATGTGCATTGGATAAGACGTGTTTATGCACTTATATGGACTAACTTTAGATCTCTAAAGTTGTTGTTCCTAATGAGGAGGGTAATGTGAAAGGAGATTTGACTGTTACAATCTGTTCTGAGTCATATATCATCATCTTGTTTTATATATTAATGTGCTTTTATTTGGTTTGACTTCAATAAAGCTTTTAGGAGAATCGGACCAAAAAAGTTTAAGACTCTGAAATCATGACACATGTACAGATTAAAAAAATATGGCGAGTGTCTCCACCTGAAATACTCCAAACTTATATATAGCTTCTCGCATTCAAATTATCTTCTTTGTATGCTTATTGGGATACGGTTCTCTGACTAGATATATGAATGAGTTATTGTAGGTCCTTTAGGGTGTCCTCTGCGGGATTTGCGATAATTGTGCCACTTAGTTGTTTTATTTTTCTGTTGTTATGTAAGTTTGGAGTCTGATGATATGTTTCAGTTCTATTAATAGTATATGCTAATCTGTAGACCACTATCACAATAATAGTAATTTTTTATATAACTTTTGCTTTTAGATTAACCTAATTCAGGAGCATTGTGGTTATTTCATGAGGTCAAATTAAGCCATTTAAAAAATGTTAATAGAATTTTCTATGTCTATTCTACTAGATGTGAATTACAGAAAGGACTGTTGCCATTATTTCTATTTCTCTTGTACTGCGTGCATTGCATTTATTAATAAAATTACTCTTTGAATATAGAAAAAATATGCCTTGTCAACTGAAGCCTCAAACTGTAACTGGATCCTGCATTCCATTCAGAGTTTAAACTTATTATATCTTCCAGTTTTTTAGGGACTGTTAATGAAACTGCAATATTTTGTCGCTTTCTATCGGTGTTACAGTACATTATGGCGATAGTATGTTCTTTTTTAATAGATAGACTTAGATCAAATACACTGATATCATACCACATATGTGCTAGACTTATTTAATTTTTTTTATTTGTTTAATGCAAAAGGGGTGGGAGTTTGAACTTTTAATATTTTTTTAATTTTTTTACAATTTAATTTTTTTTTTTGGCTTCTAACATCCCTTGAGTCCCCCTGTAGGTACTTCACCACTAGGGTACACCGAATCATTATACAGCCTAATGCATTGTATAGAATAAACGCATTAGGTGTACCAATAATGAGCGGCTTTACACTACTTCCTCTCCGTGGGTCAGGAGTAGTAAGAACAGGATGATGGGAGCCTTCATAAGGCGTCGCAGGTACCATGTTCACTCTGATTCGGCTCAGTCCTAGCGATTCTCAGCATGGATTACTAATCAAAGATATAGACATCTGTTGCAACAGCTACGGGATTAAACTAACGCAGGACTTGTTCAACGTGGGCACCATATACAACTATAGCGCTGTAAACTATCGAGTGTTTAGTCCTGCTAATTAGCAGCATACGTGCACGCCGAGTTGACATGTGTAGGCACTGGTACTGCAGGCAACTTACACCACTTAGGACATACCCATGTCATAACCAGGTGGGTTAAGGTGTATAATATTATTCCTTGAATAGAATCAAAACGGTATTAAATTAACACATGTGAATTATATACTTTATCAAAAAGTTTTTCACTTCACAGTGTGTCCTGCAGGTTTAATAAGTGGGATTTCTTGGCCTCATAAATGGGGTCCAGGACCATCAGTTTGAGTTTCAAGCCAGTCCAGGATGGATTACACAGCTGATAGTCTCCTACTGAATAGGAGATAAAAAAGCTGTGACAATTACTGTGTTTATATGCAAAAAAAGCAAAAGTAAAGAAAAATGAGTGGCCACATTACTTTAAAATAACCCCTTAAGGACCCCTTCCTAGGTTGACCTTGACTGACACACGCCCGTATTTTTGAAACTCTGACATGTGCCAGTTTCTTTATATAGTGAGTCATAACTTTGACACTTTCACCTATCCAACAGTGACACTTTATTGCTTTAAGTTATGTAAAGAGAAATGTGGGGGTGTGCCGGGAATGTGCCGTTGCTTGTTTTGAAACATTCTCAAATTTCATGAAAATTTGGAAAATTGTCATTAGAAGTTCCAAAATTTCTGAGTGCAAGACAGATAATCTATTCAAACACAATAATAGTTTATACTAGTTCACTACATAATGTTTGACATATACTCGCGTTGTGCATACATTTGTAAATGTTTATTGTCATCTTCTTTATTTTTCTACATGAACATTTTAGAGGGCTTAGCATTTCAGTAGTAGTTTTCTCAGCATTTCTAGAAATTTGCAATATAACTTTTTTTAGGAGCGTGCAGTCCAGTTCGATGTAGAGTCTTTTGAGCGGACTCTAGATGTCGTTTAGACATACCCTCATAAATTGCACTCCACTAGGAACTAGACCCTGAAGTATTCTACAACAGTTGTTCTAGGAATGTTTGATAACCACTTTAGGTTGAATGCACACAAAGTAACAGCAAAGTGGAGGTGACATTTTAAAATTTCACTACTTTTTGCAGCTTTCAATATAATCATTATTCACTGGATTACGGTAGATGTGACTAGTAAATGGCAACATAATTTTCAAATTCTCCACCAGGCTGCCGTGGGATAATAGGAGTATCGTCATGATGTCCCAACTTCAGTTCTCATTATTTGGCGTCAACTCTAAGCCCTGAATAGAGTAGTCACCTACTCGGATCTCCTGGGTCCACTCCATTTTGACTCAAAAAATGTGAGTTGTCGTGTGGGGGGGGGGGGGGGATTTATGACAGAACACAAACACAGGTGATGGGGGGGGGGGATGATTGAAAAGGACTAAATAAAACATCAACCTTAACAGATACCACATATTGGAAACTACACTCACCCCCGGCCCTTATCCCCCCCCCCCCCTCCCAGTAAAGGAATATATCCAGGGGTGCAGTGAGTATAATAGACCGCATCAGGTGATTCACAAAATTTGTTTTAGCATTAGCTGTAAAATTAAAACACATTTTTCCAAGTAATCTGACAATATTTAGCTATAAAAATGTTTCAATTTTACATGGAATCCTGGAAAAAAGAACCCCAAAATTGTTACTCAACGTTCTGACCAAGTCGCAGATACCCTCACATGTGGGTGTAAACGCTGTTTTGGCGCATGGGCCGGCTACAAGGAGGGGACGCTATTGGCTTTTTGAACGGCAGATTTGGTGGGTCATGTCACAATTGCAAAGACCACAAGTAGCAGAACAGGTGAAACCTTTTCTCAGAAGTTGACGCAAGCCCATTTGGATTCGATTCACCGCTCAGAGGATCCTCACTAGGAGGTGTATCTGTAGCATTTTGGATGCACCTGGTGTTTCCATAGTTTTTTTTAGCATTGGCGGCCATGAAAAGGAGGGGAGAAAAACGCAGTTCCACCATTGTTTTTGGGTTTAAATTTTACACGTTCTTCCATACTGTTAAAGGACAGGATAAACTGTCCATGATCCGTCTGGCATTTGACCCGGGGCTGTTCTGTTGAGGCTATGCCTTCCAGCAACGGACAATAGTTAATTCGCTGCCTTTTGTCACTTTCCAGGTGCAGTAAGGTCTGCAACAGGCCCAGCTATTTAGCCCCAGCCCCTGGCTCTAGGCTGGGCCTGAGATTTTCCTGACATGCTGGTTTTCTGGGGGCTAGTCATTTCTGCTCTGCTCCGCTTGAGGTTTTCCTGGATCATTCCGTCTGGACAGTCCTGTTTCCTGCCGTTAAAAGTTTGGATATATTTGTTTCTGCTTTGTCCGGGACTCTGTTTTTCGTTTGTTCCATCGTTTCCAAGGGATCTCATTCTCTATTAGATTTATATTTTGTTTTGTTTTGTACTGTTTGTTGTTCTTTAATAAAATTCTCTATTTGGTCACCGATATAAGTCACATCAACGCGTTACATCTCTTCTTCAAGGATCTAATGATAATGAATCTAGGGATACAAGGCCTTCCTTCTGGATGGGCCACGTGATTTATATTAAATCTTCTGAATTTTTAGGGCAGATACTGAGGCATTTAGGAAGGCGTAACCACAAATTATTTTCTGCCTGTCCGGGCCTGCTGCCACGTCATGGCAGGCGACTCCCGTGCCCAGCAGACGCCACTCTGGCGAGACCCCGTGCCGACACGCCACGTCTGGCGAGACCCCGTGCCCAGCAGCGCCACGTCGGCGAGGACGCACCCCGTGCCCAGAAGCGCCCACTCTGGCGAGGACCCCGTGCCCCAGCAGCGCACGTCTGGCAGGACCAAGTGCCCAGCAGCGCCACGTCTGGCGGCGATCCCATGTGCTCCAGCACTCACGTCTGGCGTTTTTAGGAGTTTTTGATCGCTTTTTATCCCATTTTATGTGCTAGCGGTAGGAACAATAAATCTTAATTACATTATTTGTTTTTGTTTTGTTTTTTATACAAAACTGGCGTTTCATTGTATCGGGTTAATTAGCAGATACGATTTATAGGGTACAGATCGTTACGCACGGCGCGATACCAAATATGGGTCACTTTTGATTTATTTTTGTATCTTTTGGTAGGCAATTGTCACTTTAAAAGGAAACATAGGCGGTGTACGTGTTTTCTATTCTTATATTTGTCGTGTTTGTGTTTACATGTTGTTCACTTTAAAGGGGGGGGGTGTTGTGTAAACTTTTTCCCATCAGGGGCATTTAGTAATGGCAGAGACTCTTCCAGATCCATCATTCAATAGGAATCAGACATAGCTTGTGCTAGGACGGTTCCTATGGTAACTGTCAGTTCACGATGCCAGGGAACCATGCCCACAGGGCACGACGGGCATCGTGACGTCACAGACAAAACCCGGAAGGCATTCTATTGCCTTCCCGTGCTAGTCTGTTCATGCACCACAGCAGCCGACACTGATGCAGATGGAGTCTTATTATAACATCATCGTCCTCCTGCTACTACACCTCTTAGTTATTGTCTAGACCTTAATCCATTCGTTCGCGATAATTAAGGGGTAAACAGCTCCCCTCCCCACACCTCCAACGGAGCTGATCTCGTGTCGGGGGCCGATACTGCGGGATGTCAGCTGTAATATACAGCTGACATCCCCGCGCCGATCGCTGCGAACTCGCTTTTAGACTATGCATACGTCCAGGTGCTTAAACCCCCAATGACCTGGACCTGTTGCATACGTCAAGGTCGTTTAAGGGGTTAAGAAAAGAAGGTCCATCAGTCCGAAAAATGGGAAAAACTTTAAATGTCCAAGTGCAGTGCAAAAACAATCAAGCTCTACAAAGAAAACTGCTCACATAGGACCGGCCCAGGAAAGTGAAGATCAAGAGTCACCTCTGCTGCTGATGAAAAGTTCATCTGGTCACTCAGTCTCAGAATTGCAGGTTAACACACTCAAATTAAAGAACGCCAGGTCAATGCCACACAGAGTTCTAACAGCAGACCACATCTCTACTACGAACATTTGAAGAGAGACTGAGTGACAGCACGCCTTCATGGTAAATTAAATGTATTTCTAGCTAGGAGAAACCCACTTCGCTAGTAGAACTTTGCCACAAATCAGCAAGAGACTTGGTTATGCTTTGCTAAAGATAACACAAGGAAATGGACATTAGACTCATGTGAGAAATCTGTGCTTTGTCTATGAGTCCCAATTTTGATAGAGATGTTTTGGTTCCAACAACCGCTAGCCTTTCTAGCGACGCAGAAAGTGAACTAATTGGACTCTACACATGCCTGTTCCCAAAGTGAAGCATGGACGAAGGCGGATAGTGATTGCGGTAGTGGGGTTGCATTGCTGTGACACTGCGAGAGTTACAGGGAATTTATTCAAAATTAGAAGGATACTGAACCAGCATGGATTACCACAGCTACTTGGCAGTCGGCAGGTCTATCCATCGTTGCGTTTAGAGTTGACCATCATTTATTTTTCAACAGGACATGACCCGCAAACACAAACAACATCGCAGACTGTATAAGGGCGAGTTGACCAGGAGAGTGATGGGTGCTATCCCGATATTGACCTGGCCTCCGACAGATCACCAACTTTAACACACACACACAGAGATTGGTTTAGGATGAGGCTGGACCGCAGAGTGAAGGCTAAAAGGGCCATCAAGTTGCTAAGCATCTCTGGGAACATCCTTCAAGACTGTTGGAAAGACCATGTTCAGGTGACTACCTCTTAAAGCTTATCAAGAGAATGCCAATAGGGGCAAAGCATAATCAAAGCAAAAGGTGGAAAATTTGAAAAACCCTAGAATATAAGACATATTTTCAGTTGTTTTCACTTTTTTGTAAAGATATAATTCCACATGTTTTAAATTCATGGTTTTGTACTTCGTGAATCTACAATTGTTAGTCATGAAAATAAGAAAACTGTTGGAATGAGAAGGTGTGGCCAAACTTTTGGTCTGTACTGAGGCCCGGTTTTATTTTATTCTATTAGTAACAGTTATCCTGGCTAACATGGGTGCATATAAAAAATAAATACACCCGAGTCGCTTTGTCTATACACAATGAAAATAGGGCATATATGGATGAATTTTCCTGTGTATAAGTTTACCCGAAGTATGGTTTTATATAGCTGTGTTTTGTATTTTTTAAAGGTTCCCCCTTTGGATTTCATGGACTGAGAATAGATGTCCCAAAAGGGAAAAAAAAAAAATAAACTAAAACCCATAGGACACTGCTAACCCCCAACCCCATGTGCCCACTTTTTCTATTTGTCTCACTAACCCAGCCTCCCCCCGGTGGCTGCAGTACATTGCACCCTTCCTTTAGGGGCGGGGCTGAGGGCAGCTTCCACCAACTTGCGCTTCTCTTTTTCAAAGCCTTTTGGGGCACAGGTGGTGAGGATAGTTCAATAGCCGCTCCTCACTCTGTTAGTATCCCTTTGGGTCCACAATCCCGGGCCCCGCTCCCCTTTGCTGTGAACTTTAGACACTAGAGCTGCTGAGTTCACAGCTGGGAAGGGTTAGTGGGGGAGTGGAAGGGGACTCCGTATCCCTTTTAAAAGTGAGTGTTTACTGCCTTCCCTTTTTGTGTTGCAGTCCCGAGTACAGAGTGCTATTAAAGATGGCCGTCCCTCTGTACACACGGAATCTTAATTAAAAGTAAAATGAGCACACCAAAAATTTACCTGTAACTGAAAATAAAAATGTTATATAAAACACAAAACATTACTTTAAAAATAATTGTGACACATTCCCCTTTTAACCCTGAAGGGGTGGGATTTTTTTCCGAAGGAACTGCAGGGTGTAGCACCATCGATTTTCCTTGAGAATAGAGCAATTGGAACAGCCTGAAGGCTTCACCCCCGGGTTACAATGAGATAGAGGCAGAGGATGAGATGGGCGCTTAGAACAGAGCCAGGGGTCTGAACCAGAAAATAGAACAACAGGTATTGGAAGAACAATCCTAAAGCAAAGGTAGAAGCAATATCCAAGAAATTAAGGGTCAGAGTCAATCTG
>JAODAL010017120.1:0-78698 GCA_025379985.1 Phyllomedusa bahiana
GGGTTTTAATGGCCCTGAAAAGGCCCTACTGAGATTTCACAAGATGAAGCACTGCAGGTGCTCCAGGGACACCCTGAATTACGAGCACTCCTAAGTTTGTTACCTACTAAAAGGGACTTGTCCGCCATGGCGTGTGAGCTTAAGTCTGCCTGGCAACAGGATCTATGTGCAGTGAAATCTGACGTCTCTATTATTCAAAACAAGATCCAAACCTTAGAGTCCGCTCAGTCGAGTGCCCAGTGTTCAATTTCTGAGCTTCAAAGTGCGATCTAGTCCCAACAGTCTCCATCAACACCTGGTAGACCAGCTAGATGACTTGGAGAATCGTAATCGAAGAAATAATCTCCGAGTGCGCGGTCTCCCAGAAACGGTCAAGCCACAAGAACTAAACAAGGCTTTGCTGAGGATCTTCAATGGCTTACTGGGAAAACCTGTAGATAACCATATCGAATTAGACCGAGCGCATAGAGCGCTCAGACCGGTGAGCCAGGATGCCGCTAAACCCCGGGACATTATTTGTCGAGTGCATTATTACGCAATAAAGGAGGAAATTCTGAAAAAAGCCAGACTTGCTCCAAATATCGTTTATGAAGGGGTTAAGCTTTCAATTTTCCCAGATTTGTCGCAACGCACTCTGCGCCTGAGAACAGCTGTGAAACCTTTGCTTTCTGTTTTGCAAGACAGACAGATACAGTACCGTTGGGGCTACCCCTTTGCCCTGCATGTCCGCACGGAAGGAGGAACAGTTACATTTAGATCACCAGCGGACCTCCCTAGCTTTTCAATGGCTCTGAAATTGCCTCTGGTGACCCTGCCGGACTGGGACGCTATCTATTCAACCCCTGCCAACATGATGCTACCTACCCAGGCAGCCCGGCCGAGAGGACCAATGAGAGGGGATACACCGAGGGAACAACGCCTCTCGAGATCTCAACGACTTGTCACCCGACTGGAGAGAACAACTAGTGCTGCCAAGCGAGGTCTATTGTATGACCCTCAGTAGACTTTCTCTGTCCTGCAATTCCTTATTGAACGTGGACATAAAATGTATCAGGTTTCCTTCCTGTTGGTGCTTGCGGTAGGTGTTACTTGTCCATTGTACCCACCCTCTTGGCTTAGACCGCATATCTTTGCACTGGATCATAGATGACTCTCTCTCTTTGACACATCTTCAAATATTTGTCATCTCCTGCTTGAACTGGGCCCTTTGGTCAGCTCAACAGGGAGCAATTGACATGTACCCCAGTACAATCCTTAGTGGATTTGTTCTGTGCAAACAACAGCGTGTTTCCCCCCAAGTAGGTGTAGGCACGGAACTCTCGTGCTTTAGTAAAGCAGTCGCATATGCTGCACCTTGTAGTCTTCCCTTTTGGCCTATATTGCCGTTTTTAGGCCTGGTTATCTTTCGTGTGTTCATACCGTTTGATTGTTCAAAAAAAACTTTTTTTATGCCGAGCCGCGGTTCTGAGAGGAGCCTAATTTCTACCGCCAATGTTAATTGCCAATACCATCCTGTAACATGACGTCACTCCGCATTACATCCCTTAATGTTAAGGGGTTCAATGTACCGGAGAAGCGGTCACGTATATTATATACTATGCACAAAAATAGGACCCAAATTCTCTGCTTACAAGAGACCCATATTGTGTCAGGTCATTTAGATAGCTACAGAAATAGGTATTACCCTCTTTGGTGCCAAAGCACTAACCCTAGTGCCAAAACCAAGGGCGTAGCTGTTTTTTTTCATAAGAGCCTCCCTGTCCAAATACAGGATATTAAAAAGAATGAGAATGCCAGGTACATATTTGTCAAATGCGACATAGGGGGCAATATGTACACCATAGCGACCATTTATGCTCCGAATCACGGTCAACTTACCTTTTTAACTAAAGTATTAGATGAGCTTAATGACTACGCGCAAGGCAAAATTATTCTATGCGGTGATTTCAATTTAGCCATTCAGCCAGAAATTGATACATCGTCGGGGCACTCTTCCCTACCCTTCAATAAATTGAATAAAATAAGGAAACTGCTTTATGATATGCAGCTTTGTGATGCTTGGCGTCTAACGCATCCCAATACCCGTGACTACACATTCTTTTCGCATCCTCATAGAGGGTACAGTAGGATCGATTACATTTTCATCCAACATGTGATGTTGCCTTCTGTACAAACAACATATATAGGGAACATCTTGTTGTCTGATCACGCCCCGGTTCAATGTGATATTGAAATGCCTCGCAGTACACGTAGGTCATACAACTGGAGACTTAATGAGTCCCTCCTTAAGGATTCAGTATGCCTGTCAGATTTGAAACGGGCTATTGAAAACTTCCAGATCGACCATGCGGATGACTCTTCCGCCCCACAAATAAAATGGGAGGCGCTCAAATGTGTGCTGCGGGGGATTTTAATTAAGCATGGGGCTCGATTAAAAAGAGAGGCAGGCTTTAAATTGAATACCTTGCTAGCCAAATTGGCAAACCTGGAATCGATTCATAAAATCTCTCTAGCTGACTCAGACTTGCGAAGCCTAATGCAAACTAAACACGAGATCCAATTATTGATGGATAAGAAGGCTGAGCGGTTTAGACAGTTATGCGCTGGCTCGTATTATAATTGGAGTAACAAACCAGGTAAAATGCTTGCCAGAGCGTTGAGAGATAAGAGAGCTTCCCTTTTTGTACATTCTATTAAGACCAAAGCAGGATTGGTCACAGCCCTCACGCCAGAGATCCTCGACAGTTTTCATGCCTATTATCAAGACCTCTATAATCTCCCACACAAGCATTCTACCCCATCTAAACAAAATCCTTTAGAAACACTCAAAGCCTACGTTCAGAAGTTCTCATTGCCTAGACTTGACCCAGAGGTGCTTTCAGCTCTTGAGACCCCCTTTTCCCCGCTTGAACTGCAGCAAGCGATATCCTCTCTATCCGCAGGGAAGAGCCCGGGTCCAGATGGCTTTACTGCCATATTTTATAAAGCACTTAAAGAAGAACTGTTGGGCCCTTTATTAGACTCTTTTAATACGGTTACACCTCTTTGCCCATTCCCTCCTTCTTTCGTAGAGGCGCATATCGCAGTAATCCTTAAACCAGGGAAAGACCCGTTACTTTGCCAAAGCTATAGACCCATATCTCTCCTCAATACAGACACTAAACTATTTGCAAAACTTATAGCGGTCAGGCTCAATTTGGTACTGGAAGACTTGATCCATGTAGACCAAGTCGGCTTTGTGCCTAACAGAGAGGCTCGCGACAATACCTTGAGAACATTCTCCCTGATTCATCGAGCTCGGCGCACAAAAACTCCCCTTTTACTCCTATCCTTAGACGCGGAGAAGGCATTTGACAGGGTGGACTGGACTTTTCTGGAGTCCGCCCTGTCAAATATTGGGTTTGGTCAGAATTTGATGCAAAAAATCTTTGCATTGTATCAATGTCCCACGGCTAGAATTAGGATTAATGGCGCTTTGTCGAGGCCTTTTATGATTCGCAACGGAACACGACAGGGCTGCCCTCTATCGCCAATTCTTTATGTAATAGCCATGGAGTACCTGATGCAATCCATTAGGGCTGATTGGGGGGTCAAGGGAATGTTGATAGGAAATGATCAACAAAAGTGTGCCGCTTTCGCGGATGATCTCCTTGTATACATTACGCATCCCGAGACTTCCTTGTCAGCACTGATGGCCCTTTTGGACCAGTTTAGTTCTCTAAGTAACTTCAAAGTTAACCTCACCAAGAGTGTAGCGCTAAATGTCAACCTGGAGGCTGACACAGCTAACTCGCTGAAAGACAGATATGCCTTCAAATGGGCAAGGGACTCGTTTACATATTTGGGGATCCAAATCCCGGCCAATATTGAGCGCACATTCGCGCTCAACTTTGAAACCTTATTTCAAACAATTAAATCAGACTTATCTGGGACAGGAAAAAATTTTCCTGGATAGGAAGAATAAACATTTTAAAAATGAATACACTTCCAAGGCTGCTATATCTATTTCAGTGTATACCCATTAAGCTGCCTAATACTTTTTTTCGACAGATTAACAAGTGCTTTAGAAAGTTTATCTGGGCCGATAAACAGGCTAGAATAGCCAGGAGCACACTCATTAGGCGAAAAGAAGAAGGAGGGCTGGCGCTTCCAGATCTGAAGTATTATTATATAGCAGCTGTTGGTGCCAGGGTGTTAGATTGGTTTCACTCCAAATCAATTAAAAGATGGGTACAATTGGAAGAGAAACTGGCTGGGCGCCCCCTGTCAGCACTGCCATGGTTGCCCCCGCAGCGAATGCGAGAACATCTAAGCCAGCTCCCTTTGGTTGCTGACATAACCCTATCTATCCTTAAAACCCAGGGCCCTCGACACCACTTATACACCTTAGGAGGTCCTCTCATCACTATCCAGGGTAATCCCGAGCTACAAATTACGACACAGGACTTATTGTTTGTTGACCCCCTGGGTAGGAAGCCACGGACTATCGGAACTTTTCTTGATAAAGGAGCCTTTAAAACATATACCGAGATGGTGCCTTCTCTTCGTCAATCACCCAATGTCTGGCTCCAGTATGTCCAGATTAAACATTATTTTGACGTAAACAAGGCTAGACTAGGGTTCCGTAGGGCTCTTACTGGGTTCGAACAACTATGTGTCCAAGATCAAACCCCCAGACATGTTATCTCGACTTTATATAATAGCTTCCTGACCAATGCATCTCTAATCGGCCTCTTATTCAAAGTTTGATGGGAACGGTAATTAAATGGTCTCAAGAGACAAGTGATGATGTGGACTAAAGCCTGTTGTGTTAGCAGCTAAGGCTCCGGTGGGGTCCGTGTCATGTCACAGGAAATTGGAACTATAAAGTATGTTCCGAGGTTGGTACAGGGTGCCCACACTCTTGCATTCAGTGTTCCCCCAAGCTTCCCCCTCTGTTGGAGATGTTGTAGGGGCCCTTGGGATTATGGCGCATGTCTGTGGGGTGCGAGGTCATTCCAGCCATTCTGGGTTAAAGGTATCGAAATATTCACTGGATCACTGTAAAAATTGCAGAACCAGCCCATTTGCCCCTCGCTTCTTTTCATGCTCCCAATGGATCTGCGATTCCTGAAAGGGAGTCAGATTTTCTTTTCTCTGTTATCTGGCTAAATTGTTGCGTATCCAGGTAATGAAATCCACGCAGATACCATCATCTCGGAATGGTTCAAGAGAAATATATTCGCATACCAGCCGATGGAGAGAAATAAGGGCAAACACTAGATCAACATCTTAGCAAATTTAATAGGGTCTGAGATGGACCCGGATGATTTTCAGTGGTCGCATCCCGATATATCATATAGGTTGCTTCATGGCTCCCGGTAGACTTTGGGGCTTCTCTCTATTTGTTCGCCTAAGTGACTGCTATCTTTAACTCTTTAAAAAGTGATGGAGTTACCTGAGCTGGTGTTGGGCCCTCATTTATGTAGACTCTGCGCTCGCGACGTTCTTGTTCTTTATTTTTTGTTCTTTACCATAATTACTTTTTGTTTCTTTTTGAGTACGCTAAATTGCGTTGATCCAAGGAAATGGAAATCCACTCAGAACCAACAATCTCGGAATGGTTCAAAGAATATTTCGCTATTACCAGCGCATGATAGAAATAAGGGCAAACACTGAGATCAACTTCTTAGCAAATATTTACTATAGGGTTTGGATGGACAGGATTGATCTTTGTCGCATCCCCGACAATAGGTTGCCCTTCATGGCTCCCTGTAGACTGTGGGGCTTCTCTCTATTTCTGTTCCGCCTAAGTGACTTGCCTATCTTAACTCTTAAAAAAAGTGATGGGAAGTTTCATGAGCTGGTGGGTGTGTGCCCTCTATGAACTAGATCTCGGTCACGTTTCTGTTCCTTTTTATCTTTTGTCTTTACATGTTTACTTTTGCTTTTTGAGTACGGTAATTTAAAGTTAAGTATACCTTTCTTTGTAAAAATTTAATATCTAGCCATAAACCCCTTTTCATGGGATTAAGTTCTCCCTTGACAATTACCCCTTTTGGGGATTACCCCAAATCTCTCATGAGGGTCTCATGGCTTCGTTATTTCCTTCTCGCTTGCGAGAACTTTTATCCTTTGGCACAATTTATTTTAATTTCCCTGTTTTAGGCTCTGTACTTATTTTTGCCCTTCTATTTGTCAGGATAGTTCATAATGATCAAGTCCCTAGATCATGTATATAATATATTATAGTATTTGTAACAAGTTTTTTTATAATTATGTTGTGGTCAATTTTTTTTATTTGTATCTGTTTTTGTCACAGACTTTATCAACCAATACTTTTTTTTAAAGACAATATTTTTAAAAAAAAGCATTTTGAAAAAAAAAAAAAAAATAGGGTACGCCATAATCGAGCGCCCCAAAGATAAAGTAACTTACAGGGGATCTGCCGTGACCCTTTTAAAAAATAAAAAAAAAAAAACACACAAATTTCAGTATTTTCTTCCCCTTTGGGCCTAAAAAAAATGGATTAAAAGCGATAAAAAAACCTTGTCCCCCAAAAATGAAAATAATAAAAAGAAAACTCATCTCGCAAAAAACAAGCCCCTACACAGCCCAAGCATAAAAAATTTAAAAGTTAGGCCTCAGACATGGGATGCAAAAAAAAATTTCCCGGGTTGAAAAAAGTGTTTTTTTGATAAAAGCTTAAAACATAAAAAAATATAAAAAATTGGGGTACGTTGTTAATGTTTTTGCCTGCGATAAAGCTACCATGTTTTAAAACCGTACAGTGACCGCTATAAAAAATAAAAAAAAAAAAAAACTCCCAAAAATTTGCTGTATTTTGTTCAAAATCTCAGAAAAAAACCCCTTAATAAAAAGTAAAACATAGCTCATTGCACCCCATAAGGTCCCCAAAAAAAAATTAAACTCACCGCAAAAAAAAAAGCCCATACACAGCTCTCACACACAAAAAAAAAATTTTATGGCGTCAAATAGGACAACATAAAAACGCAATTTTTTATAGCGTATTTCTATGTTAAAAGAAAAAAAAACAGAAAAAACTAATAAAATTTATATCATTGTAATTGAAAACCGCCCCCCTAGTAAAGTTTCACATCATTTACCTGCAGGGCGAAGCTGTAAATTTTAAAAACTCAAAAAAAAAATGACCGAATTGGTTTTTCCTCCCATTTTCATTGCCCAATGCAAAAAAAAAACTATGGAACACCTGGCACCCAAAATGCACAGTACCACCCCAGATGGACCCCGAGGGGTTTTAAAACCCAAAATTGGGCGACTTTTTGGAAAGGGTTTCCCGCCTGTTCTCTACTTTGGGGGTTTTGAAAAATGCGACATGGCCCCACCAAAATCGTTTTTCCAAAAGCCAAATAGACTCCCTCCCTTATACGCCCCCCATCCCCAAACAGCGTTTACACCCCCATTAGGGGTTTTCCGAACTTGAAAAATTGCTTAACAAAATTTTTGGGTTCTTTTTTCCCGGATTCCCTTTTATAATAAAAATTTTAACTAAAATTAGATTATTGAAAAAAAAATTTTTTTAATTTCACAGCCTTTCTAAAAAAAAAATTTTGAATCACCCGGGGGTCATATACTAAAGACCCCTGGATATATTCATTTAAGGGGGGTAGTTTCCAATATGCTCTATTTAGGGGGTTTATTAAGTTTTAGCACCTTTGGGTGCCCCCAACCCGAAATTCCCCAATAAAATGTATTGAAAATGAGACCCCCCGGTATAGTAGGGTCCTCCTATTCGGGGTTTTTGGGGAGCCAAATAATGCACTAGGGCCACATATGGGATTCTCTAAAAACGGCGCCTGGGGGATTTTATATTTAAATTGCATTTACCTTTTCACATTTACCGTATTCCAGTGAATAATGGATAAAATTGAAAATCTTCAAAAAAAAGTGAAATTTTTAAATTTCACCCCCACTTTCTTTTTAATTTCTGTGAAAAATTGAAGGTTTTAAAACTTTTTAAAAAATGTTGTAAATAGTTAAAGGGGTCTAGTTTCTCAATGGCTTTAGTTATGGGTATCTAACATGCAGGCCCTCAAAAACCACATCAGGGAATGAGTGGCCTAAAAAAATGTGTATTTCAAATTTTCTTTAAAAAATTTTAGAAATTACTACTAAAATTTTTAAGCCCTCTAATTCGTAAAAAAAAAAAAAACATTTAAAAAAAATGCCAACCTAATGGACTATGGTAGTGCTAGTTATAAACTTTTTGTGGTGAATAAAAAATCGTTTGCACACAGAAATTTTGCAACTTCAAAAACTCAAATTTTCCAAATTTTCTGAAAATTTTTATATTTTTCACCAAAAAAAAAGGATTGGGATGGAAAAAAAATTTTTCTTACTAACTTAAAACACAAAAGTGTCATGAGAAAACATTCTCTATCACATTAATGGTAAAAAGGGCAAAAAAATTATTTTCACTAAATTGAAATTCAATTTCAAAAAAAGGGTGTGTCCCGGAAGGTCAAAAAAGGCGGGTCCTTTAAGGGGGTTTAAAAAGAGGAAGTGCAGGAAGGAAAATGAAATTTTTAGATTAGAATTTATTCCCTGGGAGTACTGCCAATTTTAACTTTAAAACCCCCCCTTAGGGACGAAGCATTTTTTTTTTATTGACCATATTTAAATTTTTTTTTCCTCTGAACTTCCAAGAGCCCAAAAACTTTTTTCCATCTACATAAAACATTTGAGGGCTTTTTTTTTGCAGGGCAAAATTTTTTTTCTAATGGTTTTCAACACTGTATCATAAAATACTACTTTTCATAGGAAACTACAAAAAAATTCTAAGTGGGGCAAAGTGTTAAAAAATTTAAAGTTTTTCTCTGTATTCTGCAGCTTTTAAAACGATTCTGGCCAAACCAAAATATGTAGGGTTTGAAATTTTTATAAATTTTTAAAATGAGGCCAAATTTTTCAAAAATTCGGGTTTGGTCACGTCCCGAATTTTCCCCACAAAAATTTTTTGGCCTGAATTATTCCGGGACGAAATTGGGGTTAGAAAAAGGGTTTTTTCCACGCACAAGCCTGCAGGGTTTCTTTTTAAAAGGGGGATTTTGCCATGGCCCTTTAAAAATGCAGAGGGGACTTGTTTTTGGGCCCTTTATAAAAATGTTTTGGTTTTTGTATTGGACAAAGCAGATAGAAAGGCCCGCTCTTTAGGAAAACGCCCTTTCCCCCAACATTTCCCCCGGCATTTAAAAGGGGAAAACTGACCAAAAAACCCCAAACGGGATGTTGCCGATAAATTTTATGCCGCCCAAAAACTGGAAAAAAAAAAAGCTTTAAGACTCAGGGGGCCCAAAATTTAGTGAAGAGGGGGTGGGTTGACGGCGGGAGCCACAGAAGCTTTAGGTCAGAGATGGCACAATGACCTGGGAGGGGCAAAATCCCGGGGTTAAAAGCACAGAGGGGGCACAAAGACAAAAGTGTGGAGGCACGACACTTTCCCCAGCAGCAGCATGAAATTTGGAGTGCACAAAAGACACAGTGGGAAATTTATGGGAAACAGCAGCCCGAGAGGTCAACATTTGGGAAATGCCCTTCTGGAGGTGGGAAAAAACAGGAGTGGGGCCCCCCCCCGAGAGTTTGGGAAAAATGAAACAGTGTGGGGGGTCACGACCCCCCAGCCACAGCGCACAGAGAAACAGAGGTGGCAAAATGAAAAGTGTGGGGGTCACGGGCACAGCATTTCGGTCGGCCCGGGAGGCACAATACATTCTGGGGGGTGGGAAAAACAGGAGTAAACCACAGAGTTTGTGGCCACAATGACACAGTGTGTGGTCGGTCACTAGGTAGCAGCAGCATGAGAGATCCCAGGGAAAGTGGCACAATGACAGTCTGGAGGTTGCAAAAACTGGAGTAAGCCACAAGTGGCACAATGACACAGTTGGAGGTCACGACACAGCAACAGTGAAGTCAGCAGTGGCACAAATGACGAATTCTGAGGTAGGCAAAACAGAGTAGCCACAGAGTGGCACAATGACAAGAGTGAGGTTTCACTACAGCATCCACAGCAGTCAACGCATGAGTTCCATACAGTTGTGGGCACCAACACAATCTTGCGTTATGCAAAGACATAAATATCAGCCACCTAGTGGCAACAATGAACACATAGTGGCGATTCACGACAGCAGCAGCATGAGGTCAGGCAGAGGCACAAATGAACATATCTGGCGTGGCAAAAGACAGGAGTAGGTCCCATGAGTGGTCACACTGACATCAGTGTGGAGGTTACTTGCAGCACAGCAGCATGGAGTCAGCCAGTTGGCACAAAGACAATCTTGAGTGTCAAAAACAGGAGTAGGCCACAGAGTGGAGGCATAATGACACAGTGTGGAGGTCATACAGCAGCACATGAGGTCAGGCAGTGTGGCACCAATGACATTTCTGGAGGTGGAGCAACACAGGGAGTATATGCGCACTGAGTGGGCACAATGACAGAGAGTGGGAGTCGCGCGCGCATAGACAAGAGTCTAGAGAGTGGCACAATGACATTCTGGGGTGGAAAAACATTTAGTAGGTACCAGAGTGGACGCAAAGCACACAGTTGATGTTCACAACACAGCACATGATGGTTCCGCAGTGGCACAATGACATTCTGGAGGTGGCCAAACAGTAATAGTGCCACAGAGTGGCACAATGAGACACAGTGATGGAGTTTACTGGGCGATACAGCAGTCAATGAGGTCAGAGAGTGGCACTAATGACATTCTGAGTGGCAAAGAACATGAAGATGGCCACAGAGTGTGCACAATGACACAGTGTGGAGGTTAAGGCAGCCGAATGAGGTGTTCAGAAAAAGCAAAGTGCACAATGACATTTCAGGAGGTGGCAAAACAGTATGTAGACCACAGAGTGGGCACAATCACACAGTGTGGTGAGGTCACGACAGACAGCAGCATGAGTTCAGGCAGTGGCACTATGACATTCTGGAGGTGGCAAACATTAGTAGGCCACAAGTGGCACAATGACAGAAGAGGAGGTCACGGCGCAGCAGCAGCAGCAGCATGAGGTTAAGAGTGGCACAAGTGACATTCTGGTAGGTGCAAAACAGTAGTAGTGCCACAGAGTTGGCCACAATCACACAGTGTTGAGTGTCACGCCAGCAGCAGCATGAGTTCAGCCAGTGGCACAGAGACATTTGATAGTGGCATCAACATAGTAGGTCCACAGAGTTTTTTTTGGCCCCCCCAAACAAGACAGATGAGTGGAGGTCATCGAGGCACAGCAGCATGAGGTCAAGAGTGGCTACATTGAACATTCTGGAGGGTGGCAAAACAGTAGTAGGGCCACGAGTGGACACAATTGACAACAGTGTGGAGGTCACGACACGAGCAAGACACAGCAGCAGCATGAGGTCAGGCAGTGCGACAATGACATTTCTGGAGGAGTGGCAAACAGTAGTAGAAGGCCACAAGTTCACAATGACACATGTGGAGGTTACGGCATCAACCACAGCAGCAGCAATGAGGTCAGGCAGTGGCACAATGACATTCTGGAGTAAGAAAGAAGTATTATGCCACAGAGTGCACAATACAAGGGGGGGTCAACCCGCAGCAAAAGGTCAGAGTGGCACAATGAAATTTGGGGGGGCAAAACGAAAAGGCCCAGAGGGCACAATGACAAGGTGGAGGCACGGCGGAGCAGCGCAGCAAGGGCAGAAGTGGCACAAAGCATTTTTGGGGGCAAAAACAAGTAGGGGAAAGTGGAAAAATGACAATGTGGGACGGCAGCAGCAACAAAGAGGTCAGAAATGCACAAAACATTCTGGAGGTGGGAAAAAAAAGTAGGACAAGGGGCACAATGACAAGTGTGGGTTACGCAGCAGCAATGAGGGCAGGATGGCACAAGACATTTGGAAGTGGGAAAACAAGTAGGGACGAGTGGGACAATACAGAGGTGGGGGCAGGGGGGGGCAAACACACATGATCAAAGTGGCACAATGACTTTTTGGAGGTGGCAAAAAAAGAGTAGCCACAAGTGGCACAATACAAGGGGAGGTTCGCAGCCACAGCATGAGGTAGAATGGCAAAGACATTTGGAGGGCAAAACAGTTAGGCCACAGTGCACAAAAGCACGTTTGGAGGAAAGACGGGCGCATGAGGGCAGAAGTTGGGCACAATGAATTTTTGGAGGGGCAAACAGAGTAGGCCCCCAAGAGTGCACAAACATTTGGAGGTTGGCACACAGAGTAGAGGTCAGAGAGGGGACAAAAGACATTTTGGAAGGGAAAAACAGAAGGCAGAAGTGGCACAATGACAAGTGTGGGAGGACGAAAGCCACATGAGGTCGGGAGTGGCCAATGACATTCTGGAGGTGGCAAAACAGGAGTAGGCCAAAAGAGTGGCAAAATTTACAGAGGTGGAGGTCACGGCTTTAAAGCAGCATGAGGTAAAGGATTTGGCACAATGACTTTTTGGGGGTTTGGAAAAAAAACGGGATTTGGCCACAGAGGGGCACAATAAACCCCAACAGTTTTGGAGGTTTACGGAAAGGCAGCAGAAAGAAATTTAGGTCAACATTTTCAAAATTTGGCCCATTCTGGAGGTGTAAAAAAACAGTAGTGGGCCCAAACAGATTGTGACACAAAGAAACAGGTGGGGGGTAACAAACAGCAGCGAAAAGGGGCCCGGGGCCCCAGGGGCACAATGACATTTGGGGGGAGGTGGAAAAAACAGGAGTGGGCCCACAGGGGGGCAAAAAATGCACGTGTGGGGGGTTAAAGGAAAAAACAGCTCATGAGGTCAGAGAGTGGCAAAATTTGGAAATTCTGGGGGGTTTGGCAAAACAGTAGTAGGCCACCAGAGTGGGCACAATCAAAAAGTGTGGGGGTCACGCCCAGCAGCAGCATGGGTCACCCGGGGGCAAAAATTGACATTCTGGAGGTGGAAAAAACCAGTATTGGGCCCCACAAGTGGCCCCAATAAAACCAGTGGGGATTTTTTTACGGAAAGAAGCCACAGCGCAGAAAGAGGTCAGGCAGGGGCAAAAAAGACTTTCGGGAGGTCCCAAAACAGTAGTGGGCCCCAAAGAGTGGCAAAAAGGCCCGAGAGGGGAAAGGTCACGGCAGCAGCAGCTTTGATTTCAGGAAAGGGACAATAAACATTCGGGAGGGGGAAAAAACAGTAGAAGGCCACAAAAGTGGCACAATGACAGAGAGTGGGGGTCACGGCGCCCAGCAGAAATGGGGGTTAAAGGGCCCCAAAATGAAATTCGGGGAGGTGGCAAAAAAATTAAAAGGCCACAAGTGGCACAATGACATTTTTGTGGGAGGTCAACAGCAGCAGCATAAAGGTCAGGCAGGGGAAAAATGACTTTTTGGAAGGGAAAAAACATTGTGGGGGCCAAAGAGGGGCCCACAATGGACACGGGTTTTGGGGTTTACGGCACCCAGCAGCATAAAGGTAAGAGAGGGGCAATGAACAGTTTGGAGGGAAAACGGTCACCCGCAGAAAGGGGAGGTCAGGGAAAGTGGCACAAAAAATTTTCGGGGAAGTGGCAAAAAAAAAGTGGGCCCAAAGAGTGGCAAAAAATGACACGGGTGGGAGGTCACGAAAGCAGCAGCATGGGGTCGGGCCCGGGCACAAAAAATTTTCTGGAGGTTTGGCAAAAACAGGAGTGGGGGCCACGGATTGAACAAGGGGAACAGTGGGGAAAGGTCCGGGGGACCCAGCACACATGAGCTCAGAGAGGGGGCACAAAAATTGACCCCCCCCTTTGGGGGAAAGGTGGTAAAAAAGTAGTCCCCACAGAGTGGCACAATAAAAAAAGGTGGGGGTTAGGGGCCCAGCAGCAGCTTTTAAAGGGTTAGAGAGGGGCACAATAACTTTTCCTGGAGGTGGCAAAAAAAAAAAAAGGGATTTTAAGGCCACAGAGTGGCACAAGGGCCCCCCGTTGGGAGGTTAGGGCCCACAGCCACAGCAGCAGAATGAGGTGGGGGCGGGGCACAATGACATTCTGGGTTGGAAAAAAACGGAGTGGCCACGGGAAGGGGGGAAAAAATTGACGGGAGAGTGGAGGTGAGGGTGGCAGGGCAACAGCATAAAGGTTCAAAAAGTGGCACAATGAACATGTGGGATTTTAAGGGCCCTCGGGCCAACAGCAAAAGCAGAATAAAGGTAAATAGAGGGGGCAAAATTGTCAGACTGTTTGGGGGGGGTGGCAATACCAGTCCCTAAAAAAGATGGTGGAAAGGGCCAGAGGGGGAAACTGTCAGCAGTTTATGTGGCATCAGGCGGGGGGGCGGCATCAAAAATAGTGGCTGAGGCAGGTAGTTTAAAAACCCAGATAAACTTTAAGGGCCCTTTGGGGGTGTGGGGGAAACCCGGGCCAAATCCAGGGCCTGTTTTAAACTTGAAAAAGGGTATCTTTCCCACTTTTTCCTTGGAAAAAGGGGGTTCCCCTTTGGAGAAACGATGGCCCCCGCCGAAACTGAACACCCGTTTCAGATGCCACAAAAACGGGGTGGGCAGGACGCTTCTCCACGCAAACTGGGCAAGTTGGGGCCACCCCAATTCCAGTTTTGGCTGCCAGTGTCCACGGGCCCAAGTGGGGCCCCCAACCTTTTTGGTTTCAGGGATGCTCCAGGCCCCCTGGGGCTGTGTTTGGCGACTACCCTCCTTACTAGGGGGGTGAAGGAACTGCCATCATTTGAGCCCCAAGACTTTTTGGTTTGCTGCTGATGGAGTGGTATTTGCTCCTACCCCCCACCTTCCCCCACAGCCGCGGCGTAGTAAGTGAAAGCGTTTGAAGAATCCCCCGGGGTAAAAACCTTCAAGGAGGGAGGGATCCCGGGCACTTAGGAAGGGGGCCAACTGACTACGGGGGTTTTCCCCTATAGAAATTGAGTTTGTACCCCCTCTCAGCAGCTGGGGAAAAAGGTCCCATTTTTGGCCCGGTTTAGCAAGGGTTTCCAAAAAGGGTGGGGGAACCGGGAACCCACCCCTTTCTGCCGGATGGAGACTTTTCGGCCTTTTCAAAAGCCAGGCAAATCAGCATGCTGGGGGCCATCTGCACAAGTGATTTTCCGGGGGCCCCCTCCCTCCATCCCCAAATGTATATGCCAGGTTTGGCTTGCGGGCTTTCTCCCTCGTCTTCCTCATCTCCATCAAACCCCCTCCAGCTGCTCCTGCTCCTCCTCTCTTTCACCTGGGTAGAAAATCCCAAATTTTCCCCACCAAAACCTTTGCTTCGGGCCCAATGCCCCTCCTCCTCCATTTCATTTCCCCAAAGGGATTTCATGTGGCCTTGGAGATGTAGTCCCCAACGTCTCCGTCCCCTCCCCAGACAATTTTTCAGCATTGTTGCCGGACTTTAACCCAGTGGAATACGTTATTCACCCCTTTAGTCCTGGCGACTGACAAAAAAAGTGGCCCCCCCTCGAAGGGCCCTCAAAAAAAGGGACGGGTGTCACGAAAATGAGACCCAGGGGGCTGACATAAAATTTACAAGGGGGAAAACCCCTGCCCCGCCTGGATAATCAAAAAATCTTTAAAATGGCCTTTCTCTGTTCATACGTGGGTTCCAACATGTGAGGGGGAATTCCAACGGGGGGGAAAAAATTTGGGCTTTATCAGAGTGTTTTTGGGGGGGGGGCCTTTTTCCCGCTGAAAAACCTCAAGGAGGGTTTTCCCTGGCTTTGTAGTAATGGAAAAAGTGCATGCACATTTTCCCTGGCCATTTTCAGATTTTTGAAGATCTTTTGGAAAAGACTTCGGGAAACCCTTTTTAAACAACCGTTGAACACAATGCGCAAAGGGGGCCCTTTTCCATCCCCCCTCGGTGCAGGCCCCGGGCACCATTTTCCCCCCATTGTCCGTCACCATGGTTCCAAATTTTCATTGGCGGGAGGAAAGGGCCCCACATCGATTTTCTGGGCCATGAAACGAGGGAGTTTTCCCCCCCCTGTGTGAACCGTTCGCCGAGGCAAGGCCCGGTGTAAAAAAAACGCTGCACCCCCGTGGGCCCCACAAATGTGGTTTTGGGTGGAGCAGTTTCTTGTGGAGGCTGAGTGGTGGTGGTTTGGGGGAGGAGGGGGGGGAGGGGAGACATTTAGCGCAACAGCAGCAGTTTTGGGCAACGGGGGGGAAAAAAGCGGGTCTCCTGTCCAAGTTGTTTGGGGTGCCTGGGGAGGAACACATTAACCCCGTGGGGGCCGGAAAGGAAATTTACTGGCCCGGGCCGTTTTTGTTACATCTCCCCGACGTCCGCGCTTGGCCGGTTTCACCTTTTGGGAACAAACCGATAAGCTCCCAAGGGGGGGTGGCCCAAAAATTTTTGTTCTTTCATATTTTTGAAGTTTTTGGGGACTGCCTTTTTTGGGAAAAAAAATTAAAGGCTTGGAAATCTCCAAACTCGGCTCAGCACAACCCTTAGTTCTTTTGAAAAGGTGCAGAGTCCACCATTTTTGGGAAAGGGGGGGATTCCCGTACCAAAAAACTTGGACAAGGGGCACCGTCCCGCTGCTTTCACCTTTGGATGGTTGGACGCAAACTGTTGTCTCTTTGAAAACGCCTTTTGCTTGAACGAAAATGGGGTGGCCCATGAGTTAGCGAAGGGCCGGAGCTTTGGGGCCGGGAAGGGTGATGTCAAAAGGGGAAACAGCTCCCTTTGCAGAAAGGGGGTGGAGCCTTGACTGGGTGAAATGGTTTCCCCTTCCCAATGGCCGTGGGTGTGCTGGGGCGGGAGGGGTGGACCCCACAAATTTTGAGCCACAGTTTTTTCCCAGGGGGAAAAGGATGGTTTACGGTGCATGTTTTGACCAAGGGGTGTGGTGCCAACGTTAGCTCTTGGGGCCTCGCTTTTATTTCTGCCCCCAATTTTACATTTACCCATATTCGGCTCCCGGGGGCTTTTGCAAAGAAGGGGCCCCACCGGGCCGAGTAGCTTATTTTTTCCGCCAAAGCTCCGGGACTAATTTAATACTGCCGCCGCTGGGCCTCGCTGAGCCCCGGGGCCCCTACTTTTTTGGACCTGCCCAAGCGGGGTTTTTTTCCCCCCCGGGCCGGTTGGCCCCCGACCTCGCCCGCTTTTCTAACCTGGTGACTAAAGGCCCACACAACCTGGGCGCCAAGCTGGGGGCCCTTTTTCTCCTTTTCGATGATGAAGCCCCCTTTCTTAACCCGGGTCCCAAGTGCGGTCGGCTACAATTTTAAAACTATTTTTTGGGTTTTTACGTCAAAAGCTGCCCCCCCATCACCCCCTCTTGGTTTGCAGAGGCTGACCCCCCCACAACATGACCTCCCATGCCACTCTCCACATCTATACTTTTTCCGGCCCCTTCCCGAAAAAAGCAGGGGATATTTCCCCATTTTCCTTTGCGGGCCCAAAAAAACTGGGTGGGCTGCCCCCTTTCCCCCAAATTTTTTCATCCTCCCCTTTAAAAGGGGGCGTGAGACCCAACCCATATTTGATCTCTGGTGAGGGAACCGGATGGGACAGAGGCGGGTTTTAGGGCAGGTGAGGGCCCCTGAACCCCCCCTTTTTGGGCCCCCTTTCCAATTTAAAGGGGGTTTTTCTGACGTTCCCACCCACTTTTTGGGCTGGGGGTTTTCAGATGTTTATCTGGGGGAAGTGGAATTTACCTAGTCAACCAAAACAAGAACCCCCCTTGGGGGGCCCAGTCAGCACCGGGCCGCTAGATGACGAAGGGAGTTGTGGCCTTTTACCCAGTGACCCCGCTGCGGGAAGTTTCCCCTTTCTGGCCCGCGAACCCGGGCCTGCTCCAGGGAATTTTGTGCCATGCCACTCGCAGGTGAAGGAAACCCGCCAAAATCCTTGGGCTGACATACTGTTTGTTCTAAAATGTAAAAAGACACTGTTTTATGAAGATATCGTATATGAAAAAATAAAAAACCCTTATTTGCTCCCAAAAGAACCCAGTAAAAAAGCTTGGGAACCCTTTGGGTATAAAAAGCGCCCCCCAAATGGCAAGGAAAAATTGACTTTTATGTGCCCTTTTACCCAAATGTTAAAAGCACAAAAGGCTTAATTAACCTTTTGGGGAAAAAATTTATGCTACAGAAATTTTTTCTGTGGGCGGTTTTTTGAAAAGAGAAAAATTGTTCCCTTTTTTTTTAAAAAAAGAGTACACCTTTTTTTCAGGAAAAAATTTTTTTTTTTACCTTTTTTGTTAACCCTTTTTTGGATTTTATTTTTTTTGGCAAAAGAAATTTTTTTTTTTTTTAGCCAAGGGGCCAAAAACAAAACTTTTTTCCAGGCTTTTTTTTTTTAAGGGGTGTTTTCAATTTGGGGTGTTTTTTTTCGCTACACAGCAAAAGGGAAAACTTGTAATTAAACCCTTTGGGTTGTGAAATTTTTCTACAGGAAAAAAAGTATTTTTTTGGCGGTGAAAAAGGGCGGTTTTTTTTGTAAACCCCAGCACCAAAAAAACGCCTTTAAATTTAAACCCCCCGGAAGTAAAAAAGCGCCAAAAAATTGAACAACCACAAATACTTTGCTTTGTGTTTTGTTTTTTACAATGGGGTTTTTTTTACCGCCCACCCCAAAAAAGAAAAAAAAATTTTTAATTAAAACCTTTGCTTTTGGGAAATTTTCTTTCAGGAAAAATGTCTTTTTTTTGGGGGTGAAAAAAAACGGTTTTTTTTAGTCACCACCCGCACAAAAACCCAAAGCTTAATTTTAAACCCTGGATGAAAAATTTTCGCCAAAACCCAAATTTAGCAACCAAAACTACTGCTTTGTAAACATGTTACAATTGGGGTGTTTTTTTTTCGCACAAAAAAATAGAAAAAAAATGTTTAAATTAAAAATTTGCTTGTGAAAAATGCTAAAAGGGGGAAAAAAGTAAATTTTTTTGGGGGTGAAAAAAATGGTTTTTTTTAGTCACCACAGCAGCAAAACAAAGCTTAGTTAACCCTTGGATGTAAATTGCGCCAAACAATTTAGCAACCAAACACTACTCGCTTTGTAGCATGTTACAATGGCGTGTTTTTTACGCTACACAACAAGAGAAAAAATTTTAATTAACCTTCGCTTGTGAATTATGCTACAGGAAAAATGTATTTTTTGGCGGTGAAAAAGACGGTTTCTTTTAGTCACCACAGCAGCAAAACAATGCTTAATTAACCCCTGGATGTAAATTGCGCCAAAGAATTGAGCAGCCAAAAATGAAGTGGTATTTGTATTGTAAAAACGCTGTTTCTTTAAATGAATACAACAGGAACAGGCTTAGATCCCCCTTGGATATTCAATGTGCTGTGAGCAGATAGCATTAAAATGTCTATGCAGCTGCACTGGACACACAGTGGACTTCAGATCCAATACCCCAAAAAATCAGAAATAGAACGTTTAGAGAAGCAGTCTCTGAGACAAGCTGAGACAGCCCCCAAAAATCGCTGTATAAAAATCAGTTCTTCAGTAAGAGCTATGACAAGCAGCCGCGGCAGCACCTTCCCTAATCGGTACAGTGAGAGCGGTATGAGCTCCCAGCGTCGCGCCCGGACTTTATAGTGCGGTGACATCACAGAATCCCGCCGGTCTCTGATTGGCTTTATCTCTGCACATGTCATGCAGGCTATGCCCTTTTTCCTCCCAGAGTTCTTTGCCCCATGTAACGCCATGTGCTCGCAGCCATTTTATCAATCAAAAGCACACTTCACTCACCCGAAGTACCCCAAACTTCAACTTCGTTCCGAACCGAAGTTTTACTGAAATTCTAAACGAATTCCACTTCGTTAGAATCGATTCGCCCATCTCTTGTTATAGTACCATAAAAAAATGCAAACATTTACTATGTTTGAAATTTGCCCTGCAGTGCTATTTTTGCGAGCAATAACTTTTTTGCACTTCCACCTATACACCTGAATGAGGGTGCATTTTGTGCGGCCTGAACTGTACTGCTTATTGGTAACATTTTGGGATAGATGTGACTTTTGTGATCACTTTTATTCCAATTTTTTGGGCACCTGAAATGACATAAAAAACACAATTAGCAATTAGCAGCCAACACAGACCTAGCTATAAACCCCATTACTGGCACTGAGATGTAAATTTACACCCAATGTAGTTAAGGGTTTAATATAAGAGCCCAGGTCTTCCACACAGATGTCTGGAACCGTAACCTATACATTTGAACAACGGAAAAATGAATAAGTATCACACAGTTTTTGCAGGTAAGGAGATGAGAGAGGTGAAGTAGGTTTTCTTGTCATAACGAAAGGGTAAAGTTGTAAATTTGGAGCATGAACTTGTAATGGAGGAACTCTACTGACATCTGTGATATTCTCAGTAGACATATGGCACTGTTGCAGAAAACGAGTAGCCAAGGTAGCCACCATTTGTGTTTGAAGGTTCAGAGTATAGCGGGTGCTGCTAATCCCAGGTTGCTCATTATCGCGGTATTTACCTGCAGTAACCAGTTATGAAATGTGGGTGCAAAGGAAAATATAGATTACTAATTCCCATAATATATCAAAATTACAATGACTTGTGCACACCACCCATCCACACAGGCTGTTTTTTATCGGAACAGATACTTTCATATTCTGAAAGTTTGGAGGCTTGAGAAGGCACCAATAGAAGGTGAGAATGCTAGTCTAGTGTAGGTCCCAATCTGAACTGAGGTCACATTGCTGTAGGTGGATGGGCCCTCACAGTTTTATGAAAAATTAGGATGTGCAGTTCATGCCTCTCCCTTCCAAAATTAGTGCAGTGAACCTCAGATTTTTATATATCCTAGAATTGTCAGAGAAGCACTTTAAAATTAAATTAAAATCGGGTTTATGACCACTGCTGTTTTTTAAGGTAGCTCTATAGCATATCTGGTATGATTTCATTTGTCTTGTTGGGCATCATGCAAAATCTTTAACAACTAGTGGCACATGCAATGTGCCATTTAGTATAAATTCACACATGGCAACTTACTTGCAAAAATTTCCTCCATCTGAAAATTAGTTGCATTCATTTCTGAAAGCCCTATGCAAATGAATGGGACAGTCACAGACATGTCTACAACAATTCTGCCACATGTAACTGTACCCAGATAACAATGTTGCCTCTAGGCATATCTATATGCACACATTCTGTCTTAGAGTCATCCCTTATGCCACCATATGGTGTGAGGCATTACATTGTCTTCTAAATTAAAAACTTCTTAGGAAGAACACTTCCTTAAAATAACGTGATGGTGGTGACATTTCTAAAGTGTGTTCAGTGCAGTTTAATACATAGTATCACACACTATTCTAGTTCTTGGTATTATCATAAAGAGAAAAACTACCCTCATTTAAAAAAAAAAAACTATATTGGCACTTCTGAAAACAAAATACATAATCTAGTAGATAAATTCCACTGCATACTATTCAGGGTTTCATTGACTTTCCTTTACAAAATTTTATAGAATAACATCTAAGGTAGAAATTTTGCACAGAAAGATAGTTAAGATGGTCAGTGAGTAATTTACATTTTTTAATACGCAGAAAGACATGTGGGGATTTCCTCAGTGTCAGGTAAATAAACATTACCTTCTACCATATGGTTATTTTTCAAGTACTTTTCCCCTGTTTTTTGGATTCAAGCCATTACCTCACTGGCTTTAGAATCTCATCTGTGCGTAAGCATGTGGTTTGGAAATGCTGGTGGAAGTGGTAAAGCAGAACCTACTTTTTTTCAAGTCATGTACTTAAAAAATTAAAACTGATGTTTTAATTAGTACTGAGGCGAGAGAGTTCATTAACCCTAATCTGTGTCTTAGTGGGACTGTCAATAAATTACTTTTATTACATCTAAGTGGGTCTTTTTGAACATCAATGTCCGTTTGTAGATTTTTTTCAGTGGCTGTTTATATTCATAGGTAACATTGACGTACATTAATTTATTATTTGTTACCTAGATGTTATTTCATGAAAACTATTTGCCTCTTGCAGTTTTGTTTTCCAGATCTTTTTTTGTCTTTATTTTCATAATATTGCACTGAATTCCAAAGTTTTTATGGTGTAATCTTTTTTTGGGGCCTTTTCAGGTCCAATAAAGAAGCCTATGGGAAAGTGAATTGTAAGTAAAGACGCCACCCCTATTACATTTCATTACTGTAAGTTAACATCTGGCAAAAAACATGAATGAAAAAATGCTACAATAATAACACCGAGGCCTATTTTTTTTTCACACTGGTTTTTCCCTCCCCGCCTTTGCAAAGCCATAACTTTTTTATTTTTTCATATACATATACATATTAGGGCTTTAATTTTGTGGGACAAGATGTACTTTCTAATGGTCATTCACTGTACCATAAAATATACTGGGAAACCGCAAACAAATTCTAAGTGGGGCGAAATGTGGAAACAAATGTACTTGCGCCATGTTTGCAGGTGTTTTGCATTTACGGCGTTCATTCTTCAGTAAAAATGATACGTTTTCTGTATTCTGCAGGTTGATACAAATCTGGCAATATCAAACTTGTATGGTTTTCGTTATGTTTTGGTACCATAAAAAAATTCGAAACATTTTCTATCTTTGAAATTTGAGCGGCAGCACCATTTTCTTCGACCAATAACTTTTTTGTACTAACACCTACGGACGTGAGTGCGGGTGCATTTTTTGTGGGCTGAAGTGTACTTTTTATTGCGACCAGTTTAATATATATGCAACTTTTTTGATCAATTTTAAGGGATGTAAAATAACCAAAAAAACGCAATTTTGGCGTTTGGAATTTTTTTCTTCTACAGTGTTCAGCGTATGGGATAAATTATGTGGACCCAGCGATACCAAATATGTGTACATTTTTTATTTTTTTTTATTTTTTTTATTTGTATCATGGCAAAAGGAGGTGATTTGAACTTTTAATATTTTTTTTTACACTTTAAAAATTTTTTTTTTTTTACACTTTAAAACTTTTTTTTTTTTTACTTTAACTTTGAATCCCTTTAGGGTACTTTACCACTAGGGGGCGCAATAGTTTTTACACCCTAATGCATTGTATTACAATGCATTAGGGTGTACAAAGATGGCGGTTTTACGGCTTCCTGCCTTGGGCAGTAAGTAGAAAAACAGAAAACATGGGAGTGATCAAAGCCTTCATAAGGCTTCCAGCTGCCATGTTAAGCTGATTGGGAGCCTGTGATTCCGCTACGGGTGCCCCGAGCCAAGTGAGGAACAGTGCACGGCACCATTTCTCATTGATTTAGACGCCTTTGCCACAGCGTCTAAGGGGTTAAATAGCGCAGGGTGCCGTACTTACCGGCAATATGACATACTCATATGTCATATGTCGCTAAGGGGTTAAACAAAAATAGGGCACATTTATGAAGGCCGTTGTGCCAGAATTCTGGCACAATTTGTGGCAAAAATAATGTTGTAAGTGCTTTTCAATACATTTATTATGTGTTTTAGACAGTTTATAGGCAGCAATAGGGACCAAACAGATAAAAACAGACAAGTTAGGAATACATAAGGGTTTACAAGAGTGAAAATACATGGTAATTTCGTAGTTGCCCTAAAAAAACCCATTCAAAGGTAACTGACTATTTCTAAGTAATAGATTACATTAGCACCCCAACATATAAAGGGACCCGTACCCCTATCAACAACTGGTCCCAGACGACCTCAAATAGGAATGTGACACAAATACCCTATCAAAGATAAACAATAATCCTTCTTAAGCCCTATATACAAAGGAATACACCAACAAAAAATCCAATACATAAAGAGTACCCCCTGTTCGGTCATCAACCTAGCTAGCATTCCCTTATCTGATTGGTTCTATGTCGCACGTACTAAATTACTCCGGCTTTCCGTAGAATGGTCCCCATATTGGAAAAAGACGTTTTTTTTCCGCCATCAGTGCAAAATGGTTTCCGAGTTGGTTCACCGGCTCCAGGGATCCAAACGAATATCAAACCACTATTAATCATAGCACTGATACAACAGCTTTTCTTCTCTTTTCAATCCTTGGTCACTCTTGTTTGTATTATGGTATTGTTGTTGGGGCGGGTCAACGCCTTAAGTAGTCATTACTGAATTAGGGATACTAGGTTTACCTTTTTAATTACTAATTTAAAAAAGGTAATCGGTATCCTTTCCCTGAAGGTATTGGAAATTGTTGTTGTTTGAGTTTTTCAAATTTTGATACCGGGCACCTTATCTTGGGGTACTCTTTTCCCAATATATCTAATAAGAGTTTGGTAGTTTTTACAGAGTGTTACCATTGGTACTTTTCCTATTTGCAGTCAAACCATTGCAAAAGCAGTAAGCCTGCCATTTCTTCATTGTGATATTGATTATCCATTAGTACCCCAACATATAGAAGATGTGGTACAGTGGGTGTCTTAGCAATGGTCAACTGAAACCATCACTTTCTCTTTCTATTAGGCAATGAGCAGCCAATCAGCGGTTAGTCATGAGCAGGTTCCTTCTTTAACAGTCCAAATAGAAAGAGTATCTGTTCGCTCACCTGCTACCTTCTGCATAGGGTTCTGGCCGGAAAAAAATTACTGGCTGTTCGTAAATAACCCATAGAAAAAGACAATACCGCCATCAATTAAAAATGAAAAAAAAAGGGTTTTTCGAGAAATTTTATTCAAAACTCCCAATAAAATAAAAAAGTAAAATCAACGCTAAGAGATAAAACGCACTTAACGTTTCAAGTCCTGCCTGGGACTCTGTCGAGCATGGCATGTTTGCAACAACCCATAATTTAAATATGCTGAACAGACACCTGAGGATTAACTCTTTACAAACAGCATGAAAAAAGATCGGACAAAAGGCAGGACTTGAAACGCGTAAGATGTGTGTTTATCTCTTAGCGCTATGATTTTAACCTTGTGATATTATTGGGATGTTTTGAATAAAGTTTTTGGAAAACCATTTTTTTTAATTTTTAATCTGATTTGCAGGATACTTGTCTTTTCCCTCTTTAACAGAATGCTCTCAATGCCATCAGCTACCAGACACATCATTCCCCCCCCCCCCCTTACTAAACCCCAAGTCAGTTCCCAGGGCCTTTGTTTTCTGGGCCTATTTTGAAACCTTACATGATGGCAAAACTGTGGTCATTTCCAAGAAGTGTTTTCAGCGCTTAAGGTGAGACAAGAACCTGAACAAACTGGGCACCATGTGCGTAATTATATAACGTCCCACTGACCACTTCTTTGGCGAGCACCCCCAGGCCAGAGGATAGGGGAAGATCTCTGTAAGGTTCCGAGTCTTTAAAGGGGTTGTCTCACGATGCTGTTTACAGAGCCACAGGCAGCTTCAGACTCACACTTCCTGGTAAGGCTGTGGGTGGTTGTATAGCAGTGATTGGCATATCAGCTTTGCTATTCCTATCTGTTCCTGTTACATGAATATGAATGCAAGAAGTTCAAAATCTGTAGTGCACAACGCCACAGAGCTCTAAGGGTTAAACTTATCATTAATTTAAATAAAAAAAGCTCCTGTACTAGAGATTGACTCACCATGGTCAAAGAGGGTAGCTGGAGCAATGAGATAAGAGAAAGAGCAAGGGGAGATGGTTAAGAGAAACTTGTTTACACTAGTAGTAGTTGTTAGTGTTGTGATAAGGTGACACCCATCTGCTCCTTGCGATACCCATAGTTTTGTTGTGTCAATGACACTCTTCAGCTTCCTATGATATCTTTCACTTTTGTTTGCCAATAACACTATTTTGCGCCCTCTGACATCTACTGCCAGTTAGGAACCCCCTACTCCTCATGTCCCCTAGATCACTGTATGTACTTTCCGCTTATTTTTTGTTCTAACAACAATGTTCCCCCTATGTGTGGTGGTGTTGCGTGCAATTTGTAGGCATTTGCTTTCTGTAGGGGCTTTCTATAGGCAAGAAAGCACATCTAGAATTTTGGGGGTTTTGGATATCCCTGAAAACTTCCGGCCTAGGAAATCCCGGGAGCCACGTACCGGCGTAGGCGGTGTGATGATGTCACGTCGTAAACTAGCCCCCGTAGTGGATCCCCAATGGGGGAGCACGGAAAGGTAAGTAGCATTTTTATTTATTTATTTTTTTTTTTAACCTACAGGGGACTTTATCCTATAAGGAGCACATAGCCTACAGGGGGGCTATATCCTACAGGGGGGCATATCAACTACAGGGGGACCTATCGCCTATAGGGAGCATATAACCTACAGGGGGCTGTAAACCTAGCTACAGGGGACAGCATATCTACGTACAGGAAGCTGTATACCTACCTACTTAACAATGGGCAACATTACTACCTATTTACTTAACGGGGGCGCCCATAATAGAGATAGGATTTGATAGGTAAGTGCTGAAAAAGTGAGGATTCTAAGATGTTCGTGTGATAAATTCTGCAGGGACGTCATGGTGGTCTAGACCGGATGGAGAAGTAAAGGGAAAAAGAACAATTCAGAGAATGAAAGATCAGATAGGACTTCTCCTGTGAGTCCCTGGATGTCAGGGGTTTTTGCTTCCCTGTTTGATCAGTGCTGTAGTCACTGTCATATTGTGGTGGCCTGAGCTGGTGTCTGACCACTATGTGGTCTCTGTATGGCGGTGTTGTAGATAATAAGTTTGTTATTGATAATGTAGATATTTGTTCCTGTTACTATGGGCAAAAGAGTGAGTTTTAGACCTAAAGAGTTTGATACATGTGGCCTGATATATCTATAAATACATACAACATTGTTCGTAGAGGGTGGTGCCGCCACCTACAGAAACATATACTAATGGAGTTGTCTTATCACATTTGAGGCAGGTTGTTTTTTAAGAGCAACTGCATGGCCAGCCATTATATACAATGTGTATCCTTGTTCATTATACTTTAAAGTTTATTGTTGAAATCCTACAAAATTAGAAAATTGTCATTCTGGAAACCAGTAAATTCATTTGGAAGAATGTTATTTTTGAGGGAAGACACTATTTCAATAAAATAGCAGAATTAATAGTATATGTGATTTTACACTTGAAAAAAATATTTAGAATGTAGTTGACCTTTTGCTTGTACATAAGCCTGTTTTCAGTTTCAGAACAGACTTAGGTTTTTACTATTGGCCCACGTTGGCTACTTACCCAGAAAGGTCACTCCACTTCCATTCTTATTTTGGTATGGAAATAAAGTGGTTCACTATTAGTGTGTGGGAGACACACATCCATGTGAAAAGGAAGTAGCTGAATCTTTGTGGTAGTGTGGGTAATTGTAGCCATGTGTGGGAAATTTTCTTCATCACAAACATATAGGTACAAAGAATTGAAGCTGGACAAAGATACTGCGAACTGTAAGAACGTTGCTTTGAATTACTGGCATCTTGATGCATATTCTTAAAACATTATTTAAAAAGTATGACTATACCTTCAGCATTTTCTATGTAATATAGTACAGGATAATCAACTACTTTTACTAAGAAACCTTTACTAGGGTCCATTATCAGGTAAAGATCGAAGCTGAATACCAACAGTAAGGGCTCGTTCACACGGCTTATTTCGCAACGGATTTACAGCCGTATTTACGGCCACAAATCCGTTGTGAAATCAGTTACAAACAAGTACCTGGCCATTTAATATTGGTTTTAATTGGAAATACATGTCGACGTTCAGACAACACGTATTTCCATGCCGGATTGCGGCCGCAATCCGTCCGGAAAGACAATGTGCATGTCACTTATTTCTGGACAGATTCACCCCATATATGAATGTGGATATGAAATCTGTCGGGAAATCAGTGCCAAATACGTGCCACACTTAGTGACACTTATTTGCAACTGATTTGCAACTGATTTCGGAACGTATTTACGTAGGAAATCCGATGTGAATCAGTTCTGAAATCAGCCGTGTGAATATAGCCTAAAGATGTCTACTTAGTATATTTTATAATGGAATTCCCAATAAAATGATAAATATACCAAAATATTCACAGAGGTGTTTTATTAATCTCTCCATATGTATTTATGATGTTTGCAGGAACTGCATTCATTTTGTGTACCAAGTAATTTATCAATTATCCTCTCTTAGTCCATTGGGATAAATTATATATATTGTACGTCCCTGATGAATTTTACACTTCTGTGAAAGGAAATGTGTAGGGTGATTAAGGACAGTCTCAATAACTCTATGAGGGCAACGTCTAACGCAGAATGATTTATAAGCTCACGGACAGGTCTACAAAATCATGGATCCTTCTCCACATATTCATCTGATTAGGTTAGTTGAAGCGAACGTAAAATGTATGCAACATTTTAAACATTTATTGAAGGAAATATAACAAACAATATTGCTCACTCTAGTCAAAGATCTGTTTATGTAATGAACTGTGAGTCGCTATAATGTTGCTCAGTGGCACAACATAGAGGTCCTAGGTTTAAATCCCTCAAGGAACCAAATATGGATTTTTTTTTTTGTCTCAAAGCGCATATCTGATTGAGGTTTATTTTTTTCTTTTTATTCATTTGCACTGTACAGAGGACAGAAGTAGAATGACAGCACCTGGGGTTAAACACTAGCTCAGTAAGCCAGGGGTTGCCAGTTTTGTCTTTTTTTCCTTCGTTGCTGCTTCGCAGGTGGATGGATGGTACAGGCATGGACGCCAATATCACATACTCGTTATTTCTCCAGTGGGATCTTCTGTCATTTTCTGTAGTTTCTTTAATGTCATATCTGATAATCCAGATAGTAGTCTCTTTAGACGTGGGCAGTAGCTTTTTGTACCAGGTATGCTTTTGGGCCATACTGAGAATAAATCAATACTGACCAGTATACACAATTCTTCTGATCTTGCATTGTTTCTTGCTCATATCATGCACCTTGAATACGCTTACTAGCAGCTGCTGTAAATATTGTTTAGGTCCAGCATGACAGTCTTTTGAATGTTAAAATTCAGTGTGTTCGTGGGATTTTTTTTTCAAGTTCATCACATTTAGGGCCACATGTATGAAAACTGTCTAGGTCTAAAACTCACTTTGTTGCCCATAGCAACTAATCAGAGAGCCCCTCTAATTTTTTCAGAGCTCTATATGAGATGAAAGAGGCACTCTGGTTGCTATGGGTAAAAAAGGGAATTTTAGACCTCAACAGTTTTCATACATGTGGCCCTAAATGTCTGTAGATTTGCTTGTTTTGTCATCGAATGATATGGACTCCATGATCTTCTTTTTCAGCTGATTGAAATCATCAAGCTGTTCTATAGTCACACTCCTATCACGTAGGGTATTTTCCAGGGCTCCCTCGGGCATCATCATCTTAGGAGGAGTGCCTGTGCTTTGTGTTAATAATTGATAAACCATGGCAGGTGTCTGTGGCTCAAAGAGGAGGTAAAAGGAATTGTTTGCAGATTCTCCTATGTCCTCTGGCAGTGGTGATTCTGGTGAAAATAGTCCTTTATCAGAGTATCATTTTTGTGGTTTATCTTCTTCATTCTGCATGGAACAAGTCTGTTTTTGTGTAGTGCCAGGTGGTTTAAAGTTTACAGCAGATCCGCTGTTCTCACTGGTACTAGCAAATACTGCAGTCTTCTTTTGGTTTATCTCCCCAACAGCCCACAAAAGGGATATGAACAGTTTACAAACAGGAGTTATCTCTATGATGGTTGCTGTATGGTCTCATTGCCATAAATAATTGTTCTCTTTGTTGTTCTAAACTGACAGCTCATGGAAAAATATATATCCCAGTAAAAATTAACAAAATTTTATTGATATGCATTAAAAACTTAAATAATATACACATATCAGATAATATGTCCAAAAACCACTTTACATGATCCACATGATACTTCAATCAATATCTCTCCTAAAATAGTGTATATAGATATGTATAGTGTGATGCACTCACATTCATTTGGCCGCCATCTCGGACCGTCCTGGGTGAATCACGCTTAGCTCCGGGGATCGTCGTCCTTGGTAGAACGATGAATGGCGTTTCCAGGTAGGACACTCTGACACCAGAATTCTTTTAACTGGCTTCAGCCAGCTTTAGTAGCAAGGATACAAACTACAGAAAACAAATCATAAACATAATCCTCGGCCGGCTGGCCACTAACTCACATAGAGACCCTCTCTATCCGTGGTCTGAACCTACTGTCCAGCACCACAACCATAACAGTATCCTTACTGTATCTTATTGGCTTCCCTCCAGCCTCTGAGGGCCAGAGCCTCTCTCCAGCTCTGCTGCGCCAACTTCCAGGTAGCAGGCCACGCCCCCCAATCACCTGGAAAGACAGGCTTTTTATAGCCATCCTGAGACTGGCCCAAAAATGGACATGGAACCTGGAGACCTGGGATGCGGGAACAGCCACCCACCCATCTGCAGCTGTTCCGGGGAAGCCAACCCATAATGGCTGGATATCAGCCATGCTACATACAGCTGTCAGCAGCCTAGTGTTGCTGACAGATAACCATTGGCTTCCCCCCACCAAGAGCCGGCTCTCGGTGGCACGTCTCTACCAGGATGTCTCCACCTAGTGGCAGAAACAGGCAGCTACTCTTTGCCACTCTGCCACATATCCCTCCCCTCTGATAAAGCCCGTAGGGCTTTTTCACATTGCCCAGGCTCCCTCCGGGGTCAAAGCTCCTATTTTGGGGCAACGTCTTCCCTATATCCTCAGGGGCAGGGACAACACTTTCCATGCACAGCTCAGCTGTGGGCTCACACCATGCACTCCTCCCCCACTGAGCAACTGACAGGTCATAGCCACTTACAACCAGTGGCGTAACACATGCATACTCTGCAACAATGTCACCACCTTCAGCCCGTACGCCGAAATTCACCGGGTTACTCCTGACAACCTCCCTATCAGCGCTATCAGACCTAGTAGCCTTTTTCCACACACAGACTAGCTTGGTATTGGACCCACTGGGCAGTTTCTTCCCCATTTTGGGTCTCATATACGCAGGGGACCCTTGGTTGGATCCAGCAACCCCCACTAACTTCACCGGAGGCAGTAATGACATCAAAACTCTCAGGGTCACTATCCACCATTGCTCTTAGGGGCGCAACTGAGCCCCAACCTGCTACCTCTGTGACTGCAGGATTACCATGAGACCACAACTTCTCTTCATCCCAAGGCCTCTGGTCCTCACTGACAACTTCCGCTACCCTAGGACCCACTGTGGCCCCCATAACACACATGCTAATTGCAGAGTTCCCACTGCCAACCTCATCACTGATGTCAGGTTTTTCCCATTCAGACAAAGCGCCTCTCCTAGAACGCTGTTCAGGCATTGCTGCAATGGCCCTTTCATTATTGTCCAGTGACACATTCCCCTGTGCACACCTCTCATTGCTACTGAGAAACCGACTTATTGCATTAAAATATGAATACCTTTCCTCTATATCCTCTGTAACTCTCTCCAAGGGAGAACTCTCAGTATACCTGCTAGTTACCTCTGGGGCACTGCTGACAACAGCTACATATAGGCAATCCTTGCCATTTACCTCAGTTTCCTTACTGGGGATTTCCTTACCATCTGAGGGGTCAAACACACTGACCTGCCCCTCACTAGCGCTTGAGCCTACATCCCCCTCCTCTGGGTATAGCGGCTCACATTTTCCCTCACTACCGTCACTGCAGTCTTTCTGACCACTGCAGTAAAAGCTACTGGATATATAGCCACCACTGGGGCATGTGACTTCAGGTGCACTACCGGTCTCAGCACGATCTTTCTCTTCATTCCCTGCAGGGTCACAATATGGATTTTCATCACAGATAAACTTCTCTGTAATACACTGATCGGGGCTGCACACATAATCTGCCTTGGCACACATTTTTTTTTCAAACGTATTTTCATCACTCCCATTTGAATAATCAACATCATCAGTACTCTGTAGCACAGACACACTACAGCATCCACTCCCACACTGCAACTGAGACTCTTCACAGAGTGTTTTTCCCCCTTGGTAACTAACCAGTACATTCACACTCATAGTCTCCTCATATCCAGAGTTTGCCTTCTCCTTTCCAGGCAACACACTGGCCGTGTTCACACCAGGCAACTCCATCACCTTTTCCCCACCAGCAAAGCGCACCTGATTGCTACTGGCAACCACATCAGCTCCGCAGGGAACTGTATTGACAGCACCAGTCTCAGGATTGCTATCAACCCCCAGACATACCGCACCTGCACACATTGTGCTATTACCAGCCAGAACCACTAGGGGTGCACCTGCAACTTGCAAGTTACCATCCCATACACACAGTGCGCTGGGGTCACGGGTACACACATTTACTGAATGGACTCCAGACGCTTCACACACAGCTGCCTGTCACTCATACTCACAAGCTTTTCCAGCAGGAGATGCAGAGGGAACCTGGTTGCTACCGGCAACCACAGTAGATCCACCTGAAACTGTAGTGGTAACACATTTCTCCAGATGGTCATCCACCACAAAACACTCATCCTCTGCAATACTCCAGGAACTGTTAGCCACGCTCTCTAGGGGCACATTTGAGCTAATCTGCTCTATAGCTGTGACAGGTATTTCTGCAGAAGCTAACTCACACTCTGCAGTCACTCCACACATAGCCCTGACGTCCAGGGGCAAATCTGAGCTGCTCTCTGCTACAGCACCTCTAGCAGCTTGTTCACACAGGGGCGCAGTAACTGGAGCTAACACCCAGCTAACCTCCCCCTGCTCAGGCTGTGTGACATAGCTATGGATTCCACTTATATTTAACCCATTATTAGCCTTTGCCATAGGCACAGCATTTATAACCCTGGACGTAGCAGAGGTGTTACCATCTCCCACAGGCAACACAGCAGGTAATGTTAGGCATATGTCCTGAACACAGAGTTCATTAGACTTTTCCAGTCCACTGCTCTCAGGACTCTTCTGGCTTGTCAGCACATCTGCGCCTCCGTCCAGCCCAGCCAAGTCCTCACATATATCATGCATATGACCTACAGTCCCATAGCACATAACCAACCCCACTGGAGCAGTCTTACCAGGTATGATGGCTGAGTTCAGCCTGGATCGCTCCTGCTGACTGTCCATGTCAGCCTGGGGTGGGGCTCCATTCACCTGAAGCTCCAGGGCTTGCAGCTGTGACCTCTCTGGCCTCCTCCTGAGAGGGCAGTCAGGAGCACATCTCTCCACTCTGTGGCATCTCCAACAAGGCTCCCTCTGCTGGACGGTGGTAGCGGCCTCCTGCTGATGAAGGTGGTTGCCCACGGCAACAGCAGCACGCATATCCCTCTGCAACACCATCTCTCCAAAGGTGGACACCTTCTTTGATGGACAATATGGCCTCCTGGCCACGGGGCATTCCCTCCTGCACATGTTCACCTGTAGGCATCCGTCACATCACTCAGGTTTGTTATCCACGGCAACCGTCTTTTCCTGCTTGGACTCTGCACCTCCAGCCTGCAAGGCTGCTTGTATTGTTGCGAGTCCACCTTTCTCAGACTGTGGAATAGGGTTAATAATGGCTTTTAACCCCTCATGGTCTGCCTTCAACTTTGCTTGGAGCATTTCATGCTCCTTTCTTATGATGGCAGTCAGCTCCTCAGACTCCTTCATAGATTGCCTCAGCTGGGCAAGGAGTTCCTCCATGGCCAAACAAAACAATTTCAGGTAGCAACACAGTCTTTTAAACAGCACAGACTGTATATCTGGGTTTGTCCTCCTCTCTCCACTGAGCACACAGTCTCTTCAGACTCCAGCACCAACAGTCAGGCCTCCAGCCTTTTAAATTTCGCTGCAGCAGTCCTATGCAAACGGCATTTTTCTGCACCACGTTGTGCACACGTCAATTAGTGCCAAGATTTGCCCATCGCATGCCTCCACCATATGTGATGCACTCACATTCATTTGGCCGCCATCTTGGACCGTCCTGGGTGAATCACGCTTAGCTCCGGGGATCGTCGTCCTTGGTAGAACGATGAATGGCGTTTCCAGGTAGGACACTCTGACACCAGAATTCTTTTAACTGGCTTCAGCCAGCTTTAGTAGCAAGGATACAAACTACAGAAAACAAATCATAAACATAATCCTCGGCCGGCTGGCCACTAACTCACATAGAGACCCTCTCTATCCGTGGTCTGAACCTACTGTCCAGCACCACAACCATAACAGTATCCTTACTGTATCTTATTGGCTTCCTTCCAGCCTCTGGGGGCCAGAGCCTCTCTCCAGCTCTGCTGCTCCAACTTCCAGGTAGCAGGCCACGCCCCCCGATCACTTGGAAAGACAGGCTTTTTATAGCCATCCCGAGACTGGCCCAAAACCCGACATGGAAACTGGAGACCTGGGACGCGGGAACAGCCACCCACCCATCTGCAGCTGTTCCGGGGAAGCCAACCCATAATGGCTGGATATCAGCCATGCTACATACAGCTGTCAGCAGCCTAGTGTTGCTGACAGATAACCATGGGCTCCCCCCCACCACGCGCGGGCTCTTGGTGCCACGTCTCTACCAGAACGACTCCACCTAGTGGCAGAAACAGGCAGCTACTTTTTGCCACTCTGCTACAATAGATATAAAGCCACAGACCAAAACAATCCCAGGTATACAGTATATCAAACCACCTTATAGCCAATACATAATAGACAACATGTATTTGATACACTCACGGTTCTGAAGTACTGTCGTTGGTGTGAGTTTCATGCGATAAAGGTCCTGGAATCCGTGAGAGGCTGTATGAGTAGAAATAACTATATGCCCTACTATGATCCTATCCAAGGAAGAGCACCCAGCCTCTTGTTGGCTCACCCTATTAATGTAACTATACAGAAGAAGAGGCACCCTATATTCCATGCCTCACACTGTTTCCAGGACAAGGAACGTCCCAGAGAAAAAGTCCAGATGCATTTCCCCAGTACCACTGGTTCCTCAGGGGACAAACTGATACTAATAAAGCGATAACCACTAAAAATATGGTGATGGTAGGTGGTAGCCACTTGTTGGAATGATGAAGCAATAGGACTACACAAAATGTTTTAAAACTTCCCATATATATCTCCAGTCCCTCCCCTCACATTCTATGTCACCAATTAAAACACTGCAAATAAAACAATTCCCACCTGTAATAATCAAAACAAAGTCACCCATAAGGCATCTGTATGATCCCTACCAAGACGCCAGCAGCACATGTTGTATCTATTCATATGTGAACGCTGCGTCACCACAGCTTCCGGTTTCGGGATATCAACTTTCTGGTGCACATGCGCAGTGGAAAGTTATGCATTCCACTTGCATTCCAAAGCCGAAGCGCAGTTAATATCTATATATATATATGAATATCATGCGCCGAACTATACAAACAGATGGAACTAGGGATAGTACTTGTAAATGCATTAATACCATAACAAATAGCATATTCATGGGCCATTCTACTCTACCTTAAAGCTATTTAGAACTGACCCGTCGGTGCCAACATTCATACATGTCGCCACTAGTGACTCTCTTCCTGATGTTACTAAACACAATGCCTTTATACAATCATATTAGGTCAAGCCATCTAATTGAACCTTATCTGGCAAAATTTACCCAAAACAAAGTAGACATACAGAATCAGGAGGAACAGAGGTTTTTAAGATCCTAGAGTCTTACCTTGCTGACCAGCATTTTTATCTATTCATTCTGATCTGATGGGCCTCACGGGTTTCAGATATATCCCGCTTGGTACGCTGCCCCACGTTGGAAACAATTATATTGTCGCTATAAACCAGCAACTTAATCCTCATTGTGCCGGTTTCCAACTTAATATCAGAACGGACATATGTGCATTATGTCAAAATTGTGTGCATTGTTTGAATCTGAATATCTAAAGGTGGTTGGATATTCTGTACATCATTATTCATCGGTCTCCCTTCTCATGTTAATAACATCTCGCTTCTTAAATTATTCCATGAATGACAAGCAGCCATACAGTCATTATTGTTTTTAATAGCCAACAGCACTTAGTACTGATGCTACAACCTGTCGTCAAAGTGACTGACAATGGTTAAAGCCCTAATCGCAGTACGATACAGCATAAGCATAACCAACTTGAACTTTTATAGAGTCTGTCTCATGAGTGCTACACCCCAAATTACATTTTTTCTCTCCCGTCATCTTGTTACCCCATCGACCAGGGCTTCTCCGCTCAGCTAGGAACATTCAAATCCCACAGGGACATCTAATATTCTGAACCCCCATGCCCTACTTTCAAGATTTTCCCAAGGGGAACTGAGTTCTCTGGAATTCCACACGTATCCATATAGGAGATTAGTTTTATCAGGCTGTGGCAGTTTTAAGAGGCTGAAAACATCATCTACCCAGGCAGTCTAATGGAAACATAATTGTTAACTCACCTCTTCCAATCAGAGGACATAATGGTCACTCCACTTACACTTTAGGGCATACACAGGACTTATGAGATGTCAATAAGATATAACAGGTTGGGCACGGTATCAAAACATATTTTTATGTAAACCTCCCCTATTTATAAAGCATGGCTGGGCCATTGTAAATTTAGAACTTCTCCCCCTTTGTTTCCCCCAGGCACCCTCTTAGATTGTAAGCTCTTGCGAGCAGGGCCCTCACACCTTGTGTCTCACCTGTAAGTAGCTTTCACTGTGTAATGTCTGTCTTTTGTCTGTAATTATACCCTCTACATTGTAAAGTGCTGCGAAATATGTTGGCGCTATATAAATAAAGATTATTATTATTATTATTAAGGTTGATGCCTGACAGCAAGTTGATTCTGAAGTAAAAGACTTGGTAAATACATGCAAGTTTTTATAGAGGTTAGTTTGGAGGTGTGGTAATATTTTAATATTCAATACATTATCATCATTACTTCACACTTTTGATTACAATTTGCAATACAGTTGGTTAGTTTAATCAACATACATTTGTTTTGCTTTACTTATAATTAATTTGCAGTATATTACAGACAAGCAGACAACATCCAGTCATTATTAATGTTTTGGTTAAAATGAGAAAAACACAAACAGCACAAATTTTTTAGTGACTTGTCAGGCAGGATGCTGACAGACACTGTCGAATTAAAAGAATTGGGGGGAGACCTTAATGTTGTCTTAAATGCCACTGAAGATCGTAGTAAATCCAGTACGGGTGAGGGGGGGGCAGGATGGATGAGGCATAACCCAACATTGGAACGGTTTATGGAGGAGGCGGGCCTGGTCGATGCATGGAGAGCGCTACACCCGGAGGGCAGGGAGTTTACGTCTTACTCTCCCGTCCATGATTCGTGGTCCCGCATCGACTATGGTCTTGTCTCCGCTTCTATGAGAACCCGGATTCAAGATTCCAAGATTGGGGACATCGTAATTTCTGACCATGCCCCAGTGCTACTAACTTTAAAGGATGTTTTCCCAAGAGGGAATGAGGTCATCTGGAGATTCCAAACTTATCTGGCAGATAGGGAGGATTTTAGGTTTTTGATGCAGGGTTGGTGGGTCGAGTTTAGAGCATTGAATGCAGAGCATTCAACTACCCCACAGCTTCTATGGGATAAGGCTAAGGCAGTTTTGAGAGGGCGTCTTATCTCATCTGTTGCCAAAATCAAGAAGGAGATAAGGCAAAAGCTAGACCACTTCAGTTCAGCTTTGAGGACCGCATACACAGGATTTCATGGAGATGTCAATCCAACGACTAAACAGGATTGGCGCACGGCTAAGGAAAACTATGAGGGTTGGTTAGAGAAAAAAGAGGTCGTTGAAACTTCGGTTAAAGAGGCCAAGTTATTTCGATTTGGGAATAAATGTGGTAAAATATTGGCAAACCTCGCAAAAGGCCAGGGAGGGCCAATTCATCATTACCCTTTAAGGGATGCTGCAGGCCAACTTCACTCTCACCCGAAAGACATAAATGACCTCTTAAGAGCGTTCTACCAACACTTCTATTCGAAAGACGGGCAACTGGACTCAGGGTCTGAGTTTGCATTGCAGGATCTAGGGCTACCGATGCTGTCGGACTCGGATAGGGATTTTTTGAATTCGCCGGTTGTCTTAGAGGAGCTACAATCGGCGATTAAATCTTTAAAGAATAATAAAGCCCCAGGCCCCGATGGATCTTCTAGCCTTGTACAATGGGTATCTGGAAGGGGGGATCATCCCCGAGCTTCTGAATACTGCATATATTAAGCTTTTACCAAAGCCTGATAAGTATCTCTCTCTAGCGTCTTCTTATAGACCTATATCTTTGATTAATGTGGATTTGAAGCTCATTTCAAAGATCATGGCGGACAGATTAGCTGCTCTGCTACCTAAACTTATTTCAACGGCACAAGTGGGATTTGTACAGGGCAGGTTGGCTGTTACAAATATTCGCAGGGTGCTTTCAGTATTGGATTCGGTAAAAATGGACCCACAGCTGAATCCATCTCCGGCAATTATGACCATCGACGCCGAGAAAGCTTTTGACCATGTAACTTGGGACTGGCTGTACAGGGTATTTGCTTCTATGAGCTTTTCGGGAACATTTGTGGTCTTCCTGCGATCTTTGTACCGCTCACCTAGGGCTAGAATTTGCACCCCTGGTTTTTTGTCCTCAGCTTTTGTCAACCAAAAGGGTACGTGACAGGGTTGCCCCCTTTCACCACTTTTATTCAATCTTTCCATAGAACCTTTGGTTAGAGCTTTTGAACGGGATGAAAAGTTATTGGGGATTAAAATAGGGGGATCAGCGCATAAAGACAGCTTTGTTTGCTGATGACATCCTGATGTTCATGTCAGATCCAGCTAAGGAAATAGGACCAATTTTTGACCTTATCAGACGTTTTGGTAGATCTTCGGGCCTTCGGGTTAACGCTTCGAAATGTGAAATCTTGGACGTCTCGCCTAGAGGCGTTTTGGCTCAGTCGGCGGAGCGTCATCACTTCCCAGCTAAACTGGCTAAGACCAGTATAAAATACTTAGGAATAAATATTGGTAAATACTCAGAATCTATATATATGTTAAATTACCGCCCCATCATTTGTAAAATTGAGTCTGAATTGAAGAAATGGAACAATTTGCCCCTATCCTTGACAGGTCGGATAAATTTAATAAAAATGATTAGTCTCCCAAAAGTTATGTACCTTATGCAAACCATCCCTTTGCTATTAAAGCATATGGATGTTCGAGAGTTAAATAAACTTTTCTCTTCTTTTATATGGGCTCATAAACGCCACAGGATAGCGTTGAAGACTCTAATGCTCCCTAAGGACAGGGAGGGACTGGGGTTCCCAGATATCAGGACCTATAATCTTGCATGCCTGCTATGACATAGTATAGATTGGATTCAACAGTGAAATTTCTTCTTTAATCTGTCTCTTGAATCCAATCTGGCAAAGCCTTGGAGCCTAAATAGCTTATTACATACTAAATACTCGAGTATCCCACTATCTATCAGGAAATCTTTAGTCATAAAAGATACTGTGGCTGCATGGAAAGCTGTTAGAAAACTGATGGGTCTTTCCTTTCTATGCTCTAAACACCTGCATTTGTGGGGTCATCCGGAGTTTCCGCAAGGAGGTGAGAACCCAGAATTTAGAAGATGGCGTGGGGTGGGAATTTCATCAGTTCATCAGCCGGAAAAACGGTTTCTATCTTGCCCGGAAGTCAAATCTAAATTAGAATCTCCAGGGGGTTGATACTTGGCTTATGCTCAGGTCATGGGGTTTCTGCAGGATCGCTTACGAAATTATTTGAAAGAGTTCCAAACCAATAGATTTGATGTCTTTATAGGATCATCCCCACGCAATAACTCCTTGTAATTTTTATACATGACTCTCAGGGATTGTCTTGGGGATAAGAACCAACCTAAAGTATTTGCACGCTGGGCGCGCCAACTGGGGGTTCCTGATTTACCTTTGCAAATCCTAGATGGATGGCAGCTCGTAAGGAAAATTGTCCCGTGCGAAAACTGGAGAGAATCTCAATTTAAATTACTACACCATGCAATATATGTGTTTGATATTCCTCCGCATCCAAGGGTGCCAGATAGATTGGTGGCTTGTCCTAAATGTCGGCTCCCGGGTGCTGATTTATATCACGGCATATAGGCTTGTTCAAAATCCCAAGATTTCTGGGAACAATTATTAAATTTACTCCGCAGTAACCTAGATTTAGTGATGGATCTCTCTTACTACTTAATGATCTTCCATATCAACCCGAATGACTCTAAGCTTTCAATATTGACTCACATCTTCTTTTTGGTTGCAAAGAGATGCCTCCTGAAGCGGCGGCTTGATCAGGATATCCCCTCCATGGAAATGGTGGTAGCATCAGTTAAGCAATTTCTTACTTTGGACAAAAGGGAGGTGGAGAACAATAAAGAACAGCGAGTTGCAGGGTTTTTTCCGTAAATGGAGGATTTTTATTGAAAATTTTTTAACATCTCAGGAAATAAGAAACCTTATGCTTCCTTTTAAAGATACGAAGTGGTACTTACTTAAAGCCCTGGCGGATAATCTAGGTCCACTTAAGGTGGACTGATAGGAAGGGGAACAGAATGGTGAGAGAACTCTTGGAGGCGACCGAGACCAATAAGCTACGTGTGACTCCCATGTATTAGTTTGGATGCTGAGACTGTATGTGCATGTGGGTGGGGGGGGGCTGTTTATTGTTGGGGGGATGTTTTTGTAAAACTGACACGGATTATTGTATATCTTGTATTTTTATACTACTGTCTGTTTCTTTGGTGTCAATAAAATTATTTTCAAGAAAGAAAAAAGAGAAAAACAACTTATCTTTCCATTGTTTTGATTATTAAATACAAGGAAAACAGGTTGTTTATTGTCGGGGTAGCTAATTAATCTGGAGGACACCTTGATTCTGGAAAATAAGTGATGGAATGTTACAGTAATCATCTCTGTCGCCATACATATCTCAACAAATGTGTATTATCAGTGATTAGAGATTGGGGGGACTAAGTCTACTTAGTATACTTATCTTAAGGTTACAGTCAGCAACCATCTGTCATGTCCCAGAGAACAGAAAAGAACACAGGGGGAGGAGTCTGGGACTGTATTTTACAGGATAGCACACATTAAAAACGTAATCTGTCTTGTCAGTCTGCAGAAAACCCCATTATTGTGCTGTTGACAGGGACCTAAGGGAATTTTTTTGTTTTAATTCTTACTGTTTTCTCTTAGAATTTTAAAAAAGTCTTAATAGAAGTTATGTAACTCCTTAACCCACCTGGACGTATGGGTATGTCCTGGTGGCGTTAAGGAGTTGTGCAGCTAACACCCGGCGGTTACAGTGTGTGTGGGGGGGGGGGGGGGGGGCGGCGGCGCTGTTTACCCCTTTAGACGCCGCGGGAAAGATGGCCGTGGCGTCTAAATGAATGAGAAACGGTGCTGCGCAATGTTCGTCACGCCGATCGGAGCCCCCGGATCCAATGGCTGAACATGGCAGTGGGAAGCCTTTTGAAGGCTTCAGATGCTGCCATGTTTTTGTTTGCCCCACTTCCAGCCCCAGGCAGGAAGTGGGGAAACCGCCATCTTGGTACACCATAATGCATTGTCTATGCAATGCATTAGGCTGTATAAATGATCGCATCCCCTAGTGGTAAAGTGCCATGGGGAGACTCAAAGTTAAAGTAAAAAAAAAAAGTTATAAGGTGTAAAAAATATATTAAAAGTTCAAATCCCCCCCCTTTCAGCATTTTACAGATAAACAAATAAAAGAAATAAAATAATAAAAAAGTTACACATATTTGGTATCGCCACGTCCAAAAAAGTCTGATTTATTAAAATATAACATCATTTATCCCATATGCTGAACATTGTAGAAGAAAAAAAGTTCCAAAAGTCAAAAATGCGTTTTTTTGGTCATTTCATGTCCTATAAAAATTGGAATAAAAGTGATCAAAAAAGAGGCATGCGTTCCAAACTGCTAGCAATAAAAAGTGCACTTCAGCCCGCAGAAAATGCTAACGTATGTAGGTGTTAGTACAAAAAAGTTATTGGTTGCACAAAATGGCACCGCGGCGCAAATTTCAAAAATAGAAAATGTTTGGAATTTTTTTACGCCACCAAAACGTAACGGAAACTGTACATGTTTAGTATTGGCGGATGCGTCTCAATCTGTAGAATACAGATAACACATCACTTTTACTGAAAAGTGAACGCCACAAAAACAAAACTCCTGCAAACATGGCGCGAGTACATTTTTTTTCACATTTTGCTCCACTTAGAATTTTTTTGCGGTTTCCCACTATATTCTATGGTATGACAAATGTCACCCTTAGAAAGTACAACTTGTCCCGCAAAATATGTCTATGTAGGTGGAAAAATAAAATGAAGAGTAATATTTTTTCTCTTTGGAGGGATTAAGGGGTTAAATAACTGAGCACAAAAAAGTGTTCAAACCTGCATGTGCTAAAAAAATTTAAACATTTGCCTGGTCAGGAGCAAGGGAAAGTACCTTGTCATTAAGTGGTTAAGTAGAAATATGTCAGTATTTTTTAACTAATGAAAACTATATAGTAAAACACTTTTTTTCTATTTTTTTTTTTCATTTTCAATGAATACAGTATGCTATAGTTTGTATAGTTTGAGTTTTTTTTTTTTAATTATTATTACAGGGACAACCAGGCAACCACTGCTGTGAATACAGCAGGAGGTTCATAATTTTGATATAAATATTATCATGGAAAATTCTTCACAAATGTGTTTCACATAGAACTTGATTTAAAGAATGCATAATTGTTCATCCCCTTTAAATCTTATAAGGAATAAACTAATAGAAACATTAGGTACTACACATGATAGTCAGCTGACTTCCTTCCATTACTTCTGATGACAAGCGACAGCTGCGAGTGCACAAACATCTCTACAGCTTATCATTAACTCATATGCAATAAGAAGGAAGCAACTGGTTCCTTTGACCTGTTACCTTGATTCAAAACTAACATGCAAAGATTATAGTAGTGTCCCAAAAAAATGTGAAAATTATCTTAAACCGGACAAGTTGCAGCATTTTATGTTTTTTGCAGTGTTTTTTTGCACTTCATGAAAATACCAATATAGGTTTCTCTTATTTTTCACAATTACAGTGTTTATTGGTTGCGAAACTCTTTTACCAAAATACAATATTCTCTAGATATTATGGAGTTTTGCTCCATAATCATTTCTGTACAACTTCAAAAACACCGTAAAAAATGCCACTAATATAAAAAGCGATATTAAAGACGTGTGTGTCAAAACACAGAGACATTGTGGCACATTTATTACGGTAATTGTAAATTGCGGTAGAATCATGGTACAATTGGTGCCAAAATTCTGCCGTACATTCTTTACGCCACATTCACTATGTGCTTTAGACAGTTTCTAGACACTTCTGCTCCTTGTCCAACAAAAGGGCCAAAGCCTCACTGAAAAGGGCAATGCTTCACAGGAACAGGATGTGGCACAATTAGTGAATACACAGAAAAAAAACAGGTTAGTCAAACAGCTGGTAACAAGATCCCTTTGATTAGTACTAATTACAAAACAAAAAAAAAGGGAAAAAGTCTTAAAACTTAACTTTTACTACATTGTTATGATAAGAACATCAAAATAGAAAACGAAAAAAGGGTGCACTCCCAGTTATCAGCACAATAACAAATAGTGTCAATAGTAACAATGAGGTCGGATGGAATAGACATACCCTTGTAGGCCCTAGATGGGAAACTACTTAAACCCTCACTTACAAAACCAGGGTGGTTGCCCTGATAAGGGCGTCCCCGTACTGATACCTCACCATAGACAACAAAAACCCTATAAATCCCTATGGTCCCGGTTTTCTAGGGTGAGCTTCTGGACGGGGGTGCCCTTTTTAGGGTGACCACCCTGGTTTTGTAGTTGAGGGTTTAAGTAGTTTCCCATCTAGGGCCTACTAGGGTATGTCTAAGCCGTCCCACCTCATTGTTACTATTGACACAATTTATTACTGTGCTGATAACTGGGAGTGCACCCTTTTTTCGTTTTCTATTTTGATGTTCTTATCATAACAATGTAGTAAAAGTTAAGTTTTAAGACTTTTTCCCTTTTTTTTCATTTTGTGTCTCAATTAGTGGTTTAAAGTAGGCCAACAAATAGAAGGTATAAACTTTGACTAAGCAGTCTAAACTTGCGCCAGATTCATCAACACTATAGCTACATCTACACTTTAATAGTGCTACATCAAGTCTCAGACAAGAGATTTTAGATTTGATTTGGCTTTAAAATAATAACCAAATCACAAACAGGTCACAAAATAGTCTCTGTGGCATGTGATGTTCATTGTAGTCTATGATGGCAAAAAATATACATAACTGGCAACCAAAAATCACAATTGGATTGGACATTGTTGGTAACATATCCCAGTCGCATTTTGTTGTGCGCCACAACACAACCACATTAACTATCACTAGAGTAGGTGTCACAATATGACATTGCTATGTACAGGACACTTAAGCAAAATCAATATTCTGCATTCTTTTTCTAATGTTGTTAGAGTCTCACAGAAAAGAAAACTTCACCCCGGCTTGCTACCACCATGCTGCAGCATATGTCACTACTCTGTCCTATTTTTATTTTTTTTTTGTTTTCTCTCACTCTCTTTCTTAGGTGGGACAGATCAGGGTGTGTTTCTCAGATAGAAAAGACACATCGATATCACATATATTATGTGTCTCGTGTTTACCTTTTTGGATATAGATTACACATTGAACACGTTACCGTTGTTTAGCCATTAATACTGCACCTTGTTTCTTTTACATTTTTGCATTTTTGATATATTGTATGAGATAATATGGGGATATTTTTAGAAAGTATTAATAAAAATGAATGCTTTAACCAGGCTTTTACATTGTTAGTGTTGCTACATACATCAATCAACAACATACAATAATTAGGCAGAGCATAGCAAATCATCAGCTCCTGATGTTAGTAAATAGAACTCATACACTGTTGTATTGCAGTTACATGAATATGGAAGGTTGATATTTACTGGACGGTTGATATTGGCTAGTATAATCCAGTAGGAAGATTGTTCTACACTGTCATAACTGCATAAACGTGGGGATATTGCATGTATTAATTCCTTAGTACATTATCTTTTTATTAAAGAAAAATTTTATTTTTCTTTCAATTTGCTTTGATCAATTCTATATATACATGCAAATTCTCTAAACAAAACACTACCATCTTGTGGTAAACTGTGGTAATTCCCCTAGCTGTCGTTAGAATTCATTTTACTTTATACCATACAACAGCATGTTGTTTTATAGAGTTATGTAAAATTAGTGAATTTAAGTGTTCTCTAGAGTTCATTTGAAATTATATTTGACAGAACGCAGCTATAAGGGGACTGAAGTAAATCTAACTACTAAGATGTAGATTTGATGTATGTTTCCCTTGTTCTGGGCATACTGATGCCATTAAATATAGTGTTCTCTAAAGTTATTATGTTATTAATCTTAAAAGGGTTGATTGGTGACTTAGAATCATTGCAAAAAAAAATAAAAAATAGTACTTACCTTACTGACCCTTCTTCCCCTTTTTCAGTGCGATCCAGGTCCTCTGCCAGTCACTACTTCCTAATCGGTTGCGGTAGTCAGTACGGTGCTGAGATCTGGAATTTATATATCACTAAAAAGTACTAAGTGAACGATTTAGGACGATTAAAAATAGAAAAAAAACTTACCTTGTAAACCTGCCTGTTCCAGCGCTGCAGCCGGTCCTGGTGATTCTGGATGACTACAGCCCCATGCATTTTTCACATGACCCTGCCGCCAATCACAGCTGCAGTGGTCAGGTCCATATATCCAGAAAGAGACCACTGTGGCCTGTAAAAGTTGCAGGATGACGTGAACAATGAATGGAGACATTATCGGCTGGGTCAGCAGGATCGGCTTTGGCGCTAGAACAAGTGAGTTTACAAGGTAAGTTTTTTTGCCTATTTTTAATCTGCCTCTAAATTCTTACAAGCAGTAAGTACCTTTGGAACACCCCTTTAAGTGTGAACTCAACAGACAATTAACTTAAAGTTCCCGCTGATTGTATGTACGTGCCCAAAATGTTTATTGACTCTTTATTATGGCCAATTACAAGCATTTTATCAGTGACATATGTATTTGAATTGGCTGGATTTTCAGCTTGCATTTGGTCTTTCTTGAACCATCATAACTAGAACCCGCATTCAATTAAAAAACATTATGACAAGAGGCAATGGTGACCTCTGAGACCACTTCTACCACAGTTTGCCCAGCAGGATCGGGACTGAGTGGCTGAAGTCTTAATTTGTTCCCAGGGACATGATTATTGCAGTCTTTATGCTGTATTGCATTGTTTGAAATATATCTTAAGCCATGGCTATTGGAAGATTGTTATATTAACCAATTCCTGACCCAGCTGTTTATCCTCCTTCCTGACCAGGCCCATTTTCCTTTTCCTTAGTACACGCAGGCTTGAACATTATAACGCTTTCTCTTGCTCAGTTATTCTACTAAATTTTCCCCTTTTTTCCATGACATGCTAGGCTTTATTTTTATGTAATTTTTACATTTGATTTATGTATCTATCTATGTCGCTATATTTATATGTACAGTGGGGAAAATAAGTATTTGATTCACTGGCAATTTTGCAAGTTTTCCCACCTACAAAGAATGGTGGTGGGAAGTACACTTCAACTGTGAGAGACAGAATCTAAAATATTATCTAGAAAATTACAAAGTATGATTTTTGAGTAATTAAGTTGCATTTTATTACATGAAATAAGTATTTGATCACCTACCAACCAGCAAGAAATCTGCCTCTCACAGACATGTTAGTTTTTCTTTAAGAAGCCCTCCTATTCTGCACTCATTAGCTGTATTAATTAGACCTGTTTGAACTCATTACCTGTATGAAAAACACCTGTCCACACACTCCAACCTCTCCACCATGGCCAAGATCAAAGAACTGTCTAAGGACACCGGGGACAAAATTGTAGACCTGCACAAAACTGGGATGGGCAGGACAATAGGCAAGCAGCTTGGTGAGAAGCCAACACCTGTTGGCGTAATTATTAGAAAATGGAAGAAACACAAAATGACTGTCAATCTTCCTCAGTCTGGGGCTCCCTGCAAGATCTTGCCTTGTGGGAAAAGGATGATTCTGAGAAAGGTCTGGAATCAGTTCATAACTACATGGGAGGACCTGGTCAATGACCTGACTAGAGTTGGGACCACAGTCTGAAAGATTACTGTTAGTAACACACTACGCCGTCATGGATGAATATCCTGCAAGGCACGCAAGGACCCCCTGCTCTTGCTGGTACATGTCCATGTCTGTTTGAAGTTCGCCAATGACCATCTGAATGATTCAGAGGAGGCATGGGAGAAGGTCATGTGGTCAGATGAGACCAATATAGAACTTTTTGGTATAACCTCCACTCGCTGTGTTTGGAGGAAAAAAAAGAATGACTACAACCCCAAGAACAGCGTCTCAACCGTGAAGCATGGGGGTGGAAACCTCATACTTTGGGGGGTCCTTGTCTGCAAAGGGGCCAGGAGGACTGCGCCATATTCCAGGGAGGATGGATAGATTTTGGCCAATAAACTCCTTCCCTCAGTAAGAGTATTACAGATGGGTCGTGGCTGTGTCTTCCAGTAGGACAATGATCCAAAACACACAGCCAGGGCAACTAAGGAGTGGCTCTGTAAGACGCATTTCAAGGTCCTAAAGTGGCCTAGCCAGTCTCCAGACCTGACCCCAATCAAAAATCTTTGGTGGGAGTTGAAACTCTGTGTAGCCTAGCGACAGCCCCGAAACCTGAAACATCTGTAGAAGATCTGTATGGAGGAGTGGGGCAAAATCCCTGCAGCAGTGTGTGCAAACTTGGACAAGAACTACAGGAAACGTCTGACCTCTGTAATTGCAAATAAAGGTTTCTGTACTAAATATTGTTCTGTTTTTCTACTGTGTCAAATACTTATTTCATCAATAAAATGCAAATTAATTATTTAAAAATCATACAATGTGATTTTATGAATTTATTTAATGTACCTATGATAAAAATTATAGACCTCTCTTTTCTTTGTAGGTAGGAAAATCTCCAGTGTATCAAATACTTATTTTCCCAACTGTATACTGTGTATGAATAAAAAACTGGATCTAGATTCTGGGAAAACCCCTGGTTCAAATGATAATAATAATAATACAATGCTATGCATACACAGAAACTGTATAGTTGGCAACATGACACCTTCTTTCCACATTTCAATTACATTTGAACACAATCAAGGGTTTTCTGCTAGAACTGAAAGTGCCAGCTTAACCACAAATGCTAACTGAACATGGACACATTGGAATCTGGCACCGTCACTGCTACAAACACAGAAAACCACATGATGACGGCAGAAGCCTGACAAATGTGGTAGAAAGTTCAGTCTTGTAAAAAAAAAACTGGAAGGTCAATTCCTGACATTATACGATTATCCAATCATTATTGATAAAACGTACTTCATACAAAAACACATTAATAATAAGAGGCCACAATAACATGTAGCATCTGTAATTCTTAATATTCTATAAAACCATAGTTGGCAAGTCTCTGGTCAGGTGACAGTCCCATGCTGTACATGGACTGAAATGGACCCAGTTCTCCTGTATGATATATTACAATGAATAGTATCCAGCTGTGACCTGTGAAGAACAATATTCTCTGCTGAATGATTCCTAAACAAATGTGTTTGTCTAAGCCCCTGGGCAGTAACCTACTGATGTAATTATTGTACTTAATGTGGTGACTACACACACCACAACTTTCAGACTTGCCATGATTCACTTTCCAATTACCCCAACAAGCTGACCAACGCAATAGATGTTTCCTGTATTGCAGATGCAACTGACCCAGGACATTGGCTGGGGTGGTAGTCCAATTACACAACAAAGACTATTCTAACATTTTCAGACCTAACCATATTAAACTGAACAAAATTACTCAGCTTCGCACAGGTCTATTTTGTATAATTGTTGCTTGTGTGTGCAATTAAAAATTTAATTTGCTACTTGCCAGCCTAGAAACAGGCTTGGGTCTATTGTGGAGCTTCAGTAGCTCGCTGTTGGCTGTGATTAGAGATGGGCGAAATGATTCTAACGAAATGGAATTCGTTTAGAATTTCAGGAAAACTTCGGTTCTGAACGAAGTCGAACTTTGGGGTACTTCGGGTGAACGAAGTGTGCTTTTGATTGATAAAATGGCTGCGAGCACATGGCGTTACATGGGACAAAGCAGTCTGGGAGGAAGAAGGGCATAGCCATGACATGTGCAGAGATGAAGCCAATCAGAGACCGGCAGGATTCTGTGATGTCACCGTGCTATAATTCCGTGGCGCGCGACGCTGGCAGCTCACACTCCTCTCACTGTACTGATCAGGGAAGGTGCTGCCCGCTGATTTGATAGCTCTTACTGAAGAATTGATTTTTATATAGCGATTTCTGTGGGGTGTCTCAGCTTGTCTCAGAGACTGTTCTCTTAATGTTCTATTTCTGATTTTTTTGGGTAATTGGATCTGAAGTCCAGTGTGCGTCCACTGCAGCTGCATATACATATCAAATCCAAGTGGGATCTAAGCCAGTTCCTGTTGTATTCATTTAAAAGAAACAGCGTTTTTACAATACAAATACCACTTCATTTTTGGCTGCTCAATTCTAATTGCGCAATTTACTCCAGGGTCTAATTAAGCGTTGTTTTTCTGCTTTGGGTGACCCCAAGAACCGTCTTTTTTTCACCCCAAAAAAATACAATTTTCCTGAAAGCCAAATTTCCAAAAGCGAAGGTTTAAATTTACAATTTTTTTCTTGTTGTATAGCGAAAAAACACGCCATTGAACACGCTACAAAGCTCTAGTTTTTTTTTCTCAATTTTTGGCGCAATTTACATCCGGGGGTTAATTTAACTTTGTTTTTCTGTTTTTGGTGACTCCAAAAAAACCCTTTTTTTCACCGCCAAAAAATAAATTTCCCCCGTAGCCTAATTCAAAAAGCGGGGTTTAATTAAAATTTTTTTCTCTTGTTGTGCAGCGAAAACACCCATTGAAACCCCCCTTAAAAGCCGTGTTTGTTTGCTAAAAATTGTTTGGGGGCCAATTTCATCCGGGGGTTTAATTAAGCGTTTTTTTTTCTGCTGGGGTGCCCTCCAAGAAACCGTCTTTTTCACCCCCCAAAAATTACAATTTTCCTTACATAATTCACAAGCGAAGGTTTAATTAAAATTTTTTCTCTTGTTGTGTGCTAGAAAACACCTTTAACACGCAACAAAGCTCGTAGTTTGGTTCTCAATTTTTTGCCAATTTACTCCAGGGTTAATTTAAGCTTTTTTTTCGCTGGGGTGAAAAAAATAAACCGTCTTTTTCCCCGCCAAAAATTACAATTTTCCTGTAGCAAAATTTCACAAGCAAGGTTAAATTTACAATTTTTTCTTTTTTGAAAAGCGTAAAAAACACCCATTTGTAACACCTAAAACCCGTATTTGGGGTTGCTCAATTTTTTGCGCAATTTACATCCAGGGTTAATTAAGGTTTTTTTTCTGCGTTGACCCCAAAAACCTTTTTTTCACCGCCAAAAAAAAATTTTTTTTGTCATAATTCAAACAAAGGGTTTTAATTTAAAAAATTTTTTTTTTTAAAGAAAAACACGTTTTTTAAACCCCGCAAAAAATTTTAACAACAATTTTTTCCCGCCCATTTGTGGAGCGCAATTTATTCCAAGGTTACCAAGCTTTACTGGGTTCATTTGGGTCAAAACAGGGTTGTATTTATCATATAAATATCTTTTATCAAACATGTCGTAAAATTTTAGAACAAACAGTATGTCAACAGAAGGTGGAGGCTCTTCACCTGCGATGGCAAGGCACAAAAATTTCCAGGGCCCAGGCGCAGCACAGCAAGGGACTCGCAGCAGGGGGACTCGGGAGGCCACAACTGCCGCTGTCATCAGCGGCCCCGGGGTTGTTCAGCAACCCAAAGGGGTTTTTGATTGGGTTTACTAGGTCATCCACTTCCTCCCAGGACATCGCCCAAACCAGCCAAAAAATCGGGGGAACTCAACACAACCCTTTTTTTTTGTTTTGGGATGGGCCCGGGGGCGGTCAGCGGGCCTTTTACCTGCCTAAACCCCCCTCGTCCCCCTCCGGGGCCCCCAGCCAAACTACTATTTGGGCTGGCTCAGCGCCCAATATAGGAGATGAACAATTTTTGGGGGGGCATCAGAGGACTTGGCAGCGAAAAAAATGGGGGCCCAAATCCCCTCTTTTTTGCAGTAGGGGGGCAAAGTAAGTGTTGAGAGTGGCATGGGAGGTAATGTTTGAGGGGGCGCCTCTGCAACCCAAAACCCGTGATGAGGCAGCTTACGATGAAACCAAATAATGGGATGTACCCCCGGGCCGCACGGGAGCCGGTGAGGCAAGGCTTCATCATCTCGGGAAAGAGGGCGTCGCTTGCGCGTCAGGCAGCGGCGCAGCCAGCAAGGGGGTTGTGGGGCCGTGCGTCACGGGATAGCACAGTGTGGTGGGAGCCAAGCGGCCAGGGGGGAAAAAAAACCCGCTTCGCAGGTTCAAAAAAGTAAGCGGCACGGGGCCAGCGAGCAGCGGCGGCAGTAGTCACTCAGGCGGAGGTTGGGGGTAAAAACCATACTCGGGGGTGGGGCAGTTCTTTGCAAGACACGGAGGAGCCAAAAAGGGTATATTAGAATCTTAGAAAAGTGAACGTGGCCGGGGAGCAAACTTTGGCACCACGCCCTGCTCAACACATGCAGCGCACCACCGGTGGCCTGGAGAAACAGGCCGATTGGAGGCCACCCTGCCGCCGCAGCAACACAGCAGCAGCGCCCAGGGGCACCATGCCTTTGCAGCCAATAAAGGGCTCCACCCCCTCGCAGAAGTGACTGTTTCCTTGACATCACTCCGGGTCCAATGCCCTGCTCCTCGCTACTCATGCCCAGCAGTCGTTCAGTGAGGCGATTGCAAAGAGACAACAATGTCCAACCATCCTAAGGTGCAGCAGCTGACCGTGCCCTTTCCAAGTTTGTTGGTACGGGGGCAGTTCCCCCCTTTCCAAAAAAGGGTGGATTTCACCTTTTCAGGAACTTATGGCTTGTCCCGAGCTGAGATGGAAGTTCCAACCTAAATTTCTTTTCCAAAAAGGAAATACCACACTTCATAAATATGAGAACAGAAGGGTGGGCCCAGTCCTTAAATTTATGGTTTGTTCAAGTGCACGGCCCCGGGACTCGGGAGCTGTAACTACGGTCATGGCCCAACAGCCCTTTAGGCCCACGGGGTGAATAACTTCCTGCCCGGGCACACCAACAACTTGGACGGGAAGTGCCGCTTTCTCCTCCACTTGTCAAACTGCGGCTCCTGCGCCAATGTCCCCCCTCCCCTCCACCAACCCCATCTCAGCCTCCACAATATTTCTCCATCATACCAAGGTAGGGGAAGGGTGTCACGCCCGTTCTATACCGGGTTTCCCCCGGGGGAACAAGTCCATAGGGGAGGAACTGCTCCCTCATGCAGCAAGAAATCGATGGGGGCTTTCCCCGCGCCAACTGCAAATCAACCATGGTGACGGACGATGGGTAACATGGTGTCGCGCTGCACCGAGGAGGGGGGGTCCCTGCGCCCTGCATGGCGCAGGGGGTTCAATCTGGTGTGAAAAAGGTTTTCCTGAAGTCTTCCCCCGATCTACAGAAGATTCGGGAAAAAGGCCAGAAACGGGGCAAAAAACATTTATCCATTCCTACAAAGTCAGGGAAAACCCTCCCGAAATTTCAAAGGGGGAAACGGCCCCCCCAACCACTCTGATTCGATGTTTCCCCCCCGTTTTAAATTTCCGCCGCACATGGTTTGGACCGACTTATGAACAAGAAAGGGCCCTTAAAGTTTTTTTGAGATCCAGCGGACAGGAGTATCCCCTGTGTAACTTTGTTCAGCCATTCACTCATGCGTGACACCTGCCGTTTTTTTGAGGGCCTTTTGGGAGGCCCGTTATTTTTTCACGCCCCGGCTAAGGTGAAAAAAGCATTCCACGCTTCATGTCCTGGAACAGATGCTGAAAAATCTGTCTGGGGAGGGAACGGGGACATGGCACTTCATCTACGGCCACATGATCCGGTGGGACTGAAATGGAGGGGGAGGAGGAATTGGAGCAAACATTGTCTGGGGAAATGAGTGGATTTTCTACCCCGGTGACAAGAGAGGAAGAGCAGGAGCACGAGGGGGTAATGGAAGAGAAGACGAGGCAGATGACCCGCAACACCGGGCAGTATACAGTGGAGAGGAGGCAGGGAGCCCCCCGAAAACACTTGTGCAGATGGCCCGCACATGCTGATTTGGGCCCGGCTATGACAGCCAATATCACATCCGGCAGAGGGGGATTCTGGCTCTCCACCCAAGGACCCCCGCTACCGGGCCAAAATGGGGGCCTTTTTTCCCCCCGCATTGAGAGGAGGACAAACCAAATACTATAGGGAAATCCTACGAGTCAGTTTGGCCGCTGCCTAGTGCGGCATTGTCCCCCTCTACAGTTTTGACCGGGATTCTTCACGCTACGTAAACGCCCGGGGCGCTGGGGAAGGTGGGGAGTAGGACAGTACCAGCCCATCAGCGCAACCAAGTCTGGGGTCACTGATTTTAGCAGTTCCCTTTCCCCCCCAGTGAGGGGGCGTCGCCCGCAGCAGCAGGGCCTGGAGCAGACCTTTAACCAACAGGTGGTGGGCCCCTTTTTCGCACTCTGCCACCCCCCGTTAGAAGATCCGCTGGACTACTGGCAGCCAAACTGGATGTGTGGGCCGCAACTTTCCAAGTTTCGTGGGGGAAGCTGTCCTGCCCGCCCGTAGGTGCATCAGAGCGGGGTTCATGCGGCGGGGGGGCCAAACGTTAACCCTAAGGAGAACCCCTTGTCCACGGGAAATGTGGAACGACTGACCTTTGCAAGATAATCAGGCGTGGATCGGCCAGGGTTTCCAACACAAAACCCAATGCCCTTAGGCTAGACTACATCACCGCGCCTCACCCAAACTGTGAGAAATGATCTGGGTTTTAAACACCTGCCTCAGCCACTATTCTGAAGCCGCCACCCCCCCTGATGCCACACTCTCTCTTTTTTGCCCTGACCCAAACCCTCTTTAAGGACGGATTGACCCACCCCACACCTTTTATTGGCCACTGTCTGACCTCATGCTGCCCGTTGTTGATGGGGCCATACACCACACTTGTCATTGTGCCACTCTCTACCTCAGCTGGGCTCCCCGCCGCCGCACCTCCACTCTCGTCATTGTGCCACTCGTGGCCTTCTCCAGTTTTTGCCACCCCCGAATGTCATTGTGCCACTGTCTGACCTCATGCGCGCCACCGTCACCTCCCCTCTCTGTCTTGTGCCACCCCTTTTGGCCTACTCCAGTTTTTTGCCACCCCCCAAAGTTTGGGGCCACTGCTGACCTCATGCTTTGGGCTGCTGCCGGGACCCCACTTGTCATTGGCCACTTTGCCCATGTTTGCCCCCCGGTCATTTTCCCCCTTTTGTCATTTTTGGCCCCCTGTGGCTTCGGACCCCCAAATGTCTTGTCCACTGTCGACCTCATGCTGCGCTGTTTGGGGTGCTGCCCAGGGGCCCCCAACTCTGTCATTTTGCCACGTCTGACCTCATGCTGCTGCCGCCGTACCTCCACCTTGCTTGTCCCCCTCTGTGGCCTACCCTGTTTTGCCACCCCCAAATGATTTTGCCACTGCTGACCTCATGCTCTGCTTTGGGTGCTGCTGCCTCCACAACTTGTCATTGTGCCACTGTCTGACCCATGCTGGCCCCGTCAAACCCCCACTCTCTTCATTTTCCATTTTTGTGGCCTACTATTTTTTGCCACCTCCAAATGCCCTTGTGCCACGCACCTCATGGCTGCGCTGTGCTCGCCTGACCTCACACTGTTCATTGTGCCACTGTCTGACCTCATGCGCGCTGTTGCTGCGTCCGTGACCTACACACTCTGTCATTGTGCCACTGTCTGACCTCATGCTGCTGCTGTGGCTGCTGCCGTGACCTACACACTGTGTCATTGTCCCAATCTCTGGCCTACTCCTGTTTTTTGCCACCTCCAGAATGCCATAGTGCCACTGTCTGACCTCAGGCAGCTGCTGCCTTGACCTACACGCTCTGGCATTGTGCCACTGTCTGACCTCATGCTGTTGCTCCTGCCGCCGTCACCTCCACTCTCTGTCATTGTGCCACTCTGTGTCCTACTCCTGTTTTTGCCACCTCCAGAATGTCATTGTGCCACTGTCTGACCTCATGCTGCTGCTGTGGCTGATGCCGTAACCTCCACACTGTGTCATTGTGCCACTCTGTGTCCTACTCCTGTTTTTGCCACCTCCAGAATGTCATTGTGCCACTGTCTGACCTCATGCTGCTGCTTTGGCTGATGCCGTAACCTCCACACTGTGTCATTGTGCCACTCTGTGGCCTACTCCTGTTTTTGCCACCTCCAGAATGTCATTGTGCCACTCTCTGACCTCATGCTGCTGTGGCTGCCGCCGTCACCTCCACACTCTGTCACTGATGTTGCCACCTGAGCCCTCAGCTTGTTTTTTTTCCAGCTGTCACTGGCATGACTTTATCAGGCAAACATTCCTGCTTCAGTTTTTTTTGTCATTTTGCCCTCTTAAGTGCCCAGGGAATTTTATAGTGAAGCGATTCTAAGAGCGGCGGCAGTCATGTGCGTGTCATACTAAAACACAACATTGTATGAAGACCAAACCAAGCTCCCTCTGCATATTTAAGCATGGCACAGCGTTCTACAGCACCTTGCAGGCTCTGTGCAGCCTGGAAATAGCTGTTTTTTAACGTGATTCGTCCCTAAATAATTCGGAACAAAGTTATTTTTTGTCGGGAAATTCGCCGGAGTGAACAAACCGAATTTTGGGAAATTCGCCCATCTCTAGCTGTGATGCATCTGATCAGTCTGAAGACGGGCTTGAGTCTGCTGAGAGGTCTCAGTAGCTTGCTGTTGGCTGTGATGCATATGGTCAGCCTGGAGACGGGTTTAAGTCTGCTGAGAGGTATTGGTAGCTTGCTGTTGGCTATGACGCATTGGTCAGTCTGGAAGCATGCTAGGGTCTGCTAAGATGTCTTGGTAGCTCACTGTTGGCTCTGTTGTATCTGGTTAGCCTAGAGGTGGGTTTGGGTCTGCAGAGGAGTTTCAGCAGCGTGGTGTTGGCTCTGGCTGCTATGGCGGTAGCTCCACCACGGTCTGAGACACTCATCCCCCAAACTCCTTCACTGCTCTCAGATGGACCAGAGCTGCTGATTATCATCAGTGCTTATCCATACAAGAGTAAAGAGCTGTATCTTGGTCCTTTGAAGGTCACTGTGCACAGGATATTCTGAGAAACTGGCTACAAGAAAGAGGACACAAGAAACTTTAACTACAAATTTACCCTGTTATGCAAAAAATTTATACAGAGCAGAAAGGTCACTTTGATACTATGCATAAACATTTTTCAACTGAAATCATATATAAAAAATGCTTCTGCATCTAGTTACTGCTGGTACATCCTTGTAATGACATCCCCTGCTGTTCTTGTAGTCTACTAATGGTAAATACATGTGCCCATTGCCCAGATCCTTTTGTACACAGCCAGGGAATTCATTTCTGCCTTTATGCAGGTCAGTGAAAAGAATCAGTGAGCTTGAAGCAGCATCTTCTCACCAGCACTGGACATATTAAGTGGATCTTCTGAGAAGGAATAAAAGAAATACACCAGGGAGAGCCATAACAAGTATATAAAACCAATTTTCAGACAGAGGAACATTCTAAAAAATTATTGCAAATGAAAAGTTATCTTTTGAGTAATATGATTGAGAAATATAATGCTTAACTATATCCTCTTGAGGATGAACTAACAAAGGATGTAAGCATTATCGGAATTTAAATATTTTTCATTTGATGCTGAGTGTAATTTAGTGAGAATTAATATACACTGTGCAATCATTATATGATTTGCCATCATGCCTTTGACCGTTCATAAGGAGTAATATGCATGTTTCACAATAAACCACATAGCGGCTCCTACATGCAGTGTCTCACCCACTGTGTCTCAGAGTATGACACAGAATATCCACTTACTTACAGATTATTTACATGTTATTTGGTTTCTATTTGACCTAAAATATTATTCAGCAGATATGCTACAACTTCACTGCAAATCTGAATTTTCTACAGAAAAGCATTACTACTTTAATAACAGATCAAACTATTTCAAAGACCTGACAGCATAGGCAAGAACATAACACATGTTAATGTGATAAATGTAAAGAATAGACCTAGGCTGTAGTAGTAGCAGTACTGTAAAAGCCTTAAGCTCATTTTGCTTCACCACATACTATTTAATTGCAGCAGCAAGGTATTTAAAAATAACCTTTATAATAGTACATAGCACAGCAATGGTGCAGGCACTAGAGGGAGTACCGGCTGTATTTTAGAGCCATCAACCCATTTTAATGGCCACAGATAATGCTCATTCCAGCCATTTAACTCTTTAGATTCTTCAGTCAATAGTGACCATGGCACAAGTGGTTTCACAGAAGTAGGGACATTGGCACCGCTCTGATTGTGGGGGTACCAATGGTATTCCATGGCAGCTAAGGCCCTAACAACTCTCCCACAAAGTCTGCCATATACACAAACGTATTAGGCTGTCTGTCAATGTAACACAAACATGTATAATACACTTCAATAGAAATACAAATGATCTCAGAACCCTATGGTCAAGTCCCCTTTTGGCAGCAAAAAAAGGTTAGAAAATCAGTAAAGTTTTAAGAAAAATAGTAATATATTACAAGTAATAAAAAATTAAAAGGAAGCAAAATACTTTTTGCCTTTTAATTTATCTGTATAATTAACTAGCACACAACATAGTATTGTTAATAATACACATGGGAGAGACATGGGCTGCACATTCTTACTATACACTGATCTACTGCTTCTCAGCAAAAATTTACAAAAATAAACATGAGGTTCTTAGTATACTTTTTGATCAAACAGTATACGCCCACTTGCCACTTCACAGCAACCTCTTTAAAGTGGGTCCCTACACTAATATGAGTAGCACTGCATGGCGACCACCGCCATAGCAACAGGCACACCTAGGAGAGGCAAAACCCTGTGGCCCAACAGCCCCACTGCTGCAAGATCTAGCCCACCAGCTCTGGGCTGCACCACCACAGAAGCATAGCATCACAGCAACAATGACCACCACGCAGCACCACAAAAAAAAAAGTAAAGGATCACTACCGCTTACCTCTCCCTGGGCTCCCTGCAAGCAGACTGAAAGAAAAATGGCATTACCCGTTATACAGACTACTTAATTAAAATCACCTGGGCCAAAAGGGGAGGAGTGCTCGTCTGAGTAAAAAAGCAAAGACCCATAGTAACAATAAACATGGAAGAGAGAGACATGGACTGCACATTTTGACACTATACATTGATCTACTGCTTCTCAGCAAGAATTTTAAAAAATGAACAAAGTATTGTAAAGGTGGCTCAGATCTGGACTCACGCTGCGGAAGTCACCCAGGTCACTACTCCTGACGTGACTTGACAGGGGTACCCAGGGTGCAGCATGGTACAGAATAGGCAGGCAGAAAGGGCTAGGCAGGCAGCAGGCAAACAAGGTCATTAAACGGAGGCAAGGGTCAAATACACAACAGGACAGGAACACTATGAAACATTTTCTCTATGGCTCTAGGCACAATAAATCTGACAGAAAGTGGAGGAAGTGGCCAGAGGATATAGGTCCAGCACCCAGCAATTAGCCAATTACAAGCACTCTGGCTCTTTAAATTTCACGGAGCCGGAGGATGCATGTATCAGCAGCCAAAGATGCATAGCGAAGCAGGACCGCGGAGAGTAGGAAGCAGAAACACTAAATGTCGGTGGCCACCATGTGGAGTGAGCCACTCGCACTCAGCAGGGACACTGGTCAGGGGGTGTATCCACCGCTCGACGTGTAAGTAGCAGGACCACCCGTGACAGTACCCCTCCCACTTTTTCTTGCCGGAAAAAAATTCAGAAGAAGGTCTCAATCAAAAATATTGGACTCCGATTCCCGATTCCTCTCTACTGGTCCAAATCCCTTACAGGCGATTAAGTAGTACTGCTTTCCTCTAATAGTTTTCTCTTTTACCTCAAAGATGTCAGTAGAGTCGGCTTCAGAAGTCAGAAACACGTCTTCTGGGGAGAAGCAGTTGAGGACCAATGGCTTGAGGAGCAAGACATGGAAGGCATTTGGGATGTGCATAAAGAAGGAGGCAGGCTAGGCTTGTAGGCCACCGGATTTACGTGCTGTTGAACCTCAAATGGACCCAGAAATCATGGTTCCAGCTTGTAGTTGAGGATCATCAGATGTACGTATTTAGTGGACAACCATACCTTATCCCTGGGGGAGAAGGTTGGAGGTGGCCTCCTCTTCTTGTCCGCCTGTGACTTTCTGCATGAGGATGCTTAAAGCATGGACTGTTGGGTCTCTTGCCAAATGGCCATGAGGTCTTAGACTTGGGCATGCATGGAAGGAACATCCGAAGAGGCTGACAGAGGCAGGGAGGACGAGGGTGTTGGCCATAAACGATGTAGAAGGGAGAGGCTCTGGCCGATTCCGCCCACATTAGCATATTGGTCCAGTCATCTTGGCATGCAGAGACAGAATGGCATAAATAATCTCCCAGGACTTGGGTCACTCTTTTTACTTGCCCATTGGTTTGGGCATGATAGGCCATAGGGAAGCCTAACTTAACTTTACCTGACAAATTGGACCTCCTGGTTTGAGACAATACACAGGAGAAGTCCATGTAGGCAGAAAATATGACAGAAGAAGTGGCCAGCAAGCTGAGGAGCTTAGGGGAGACCAGGCAGAGGCACAAAGTGGGACATCTTCAAGAACTGTTCCATAACCACCCAAATGACGGTATTATTTGAGGAGGGTGGTAGGAATGGGCAAGGGTTGCAAATGGCCAGCAGGTTTGAGATGGGGAATATAGTAGTGGGCACACGTGGCACATGAAAGAACAAAGTCCTTGACTTCTTGATCCAGATAAAGCCACCAGTAATGATGAGATATGGAAAAGCAGGATTTTCTAATTTCCAGATGCTCGACCAGCAAAGAGCAGCGTCCGAACTTCAAGATTCTTTTACTTAGAGCATGAGGTACGAATGTTTTTGCCAGTGGAACATACTGGAGATCAATGGGCGTTGTCGAAATCAGATGTTCAGGAGGAACGTTATGCTGTGGTATGAAGTCTAGTCCACTTAAAGGAAGAAAGGCTTTCCAGGGTTGGGCATGGACAGGATAGGTGCAGAGGCAAAGACAGATTTCAGATGAGAAAACGCTTCTTCTTCCTCGGGTGGCCAGGATTTGGGATTTACGTTCTTCTCGGTAAGCGCCACAATAGGCACCAACACATTGGAGACGTGCTGAATAAACTGTCGTAATAGTCTGTGAATCCCAGCAAGCGCTGTATGACCTGTAAACCTACTTGTTGTGACCATTGTAGGATGGAAGACAACTTGGAAGGGTCCACCTAAAGTCTTTTGTGGGAGACAATGTACCCAAGAAAGGGTAGGCTAGTCTGTTCAAAGACGTATTTTTTGAGCTTGGCTTAAAGTTGATTTGGCAGGACGTTGTAGACGTCTTAGAACCTGACGCACATGGGCATGATAACCGTCAAGATTGGGCAAGAAAATCAAGATGTTGTCCAGATATACAACAACACTTGAGGATATGTGTGTGTGTAAAATGTTATATATATATATATATATATATATATATATATATATATATATTATATATATACTATATACTATATATACTAGATATAGTTTGCAGTCATTGTCCTGCCAAATGCCATAGTAAAATTGCATAAGAACACATACAGTGCCACTGGGATATGACACCACTGTCTGAATTGTTGGGATCTGCCTACTGGGGCCCCAATGATCTTAAAGGGGTTGCTTCACTACAAAGATCATAGTTTAAAATGAGCGGACTAAAAATGTAAGCATGTCCGTCCTAGGATACCATTAGCAAAGTGCTATGGTTCATGAGAACAGGCCGCTTTATGTGTGCATAGCAATGTTCCAGCGGCATGTCCCGCCCAGGTTGCAGACGGGATCGCACACAGTATTTCGATGCAGTGCACGAGTCGCAGATGGGAGAGAGAGAGAACACAGCTGTGCAGTCCCATGTAATACACTTTTTGTGACACGGATATGCAGTCCCACGTAAAACACTTTTTGTGACACAGATGCGAAGTCCCACATAAATCACAGACAGAGAATACAGCTGTACTCTGCAGTCCCACATCAATTGCTTTTGTGACTCAGATGTGCATTCTTATGTAAATTACAGAGAGAACACAGCCGTACTATGCAGTCCCACGTAATACACTTTTTCATTACACAGATGCGCAGTCCTACATAAAACACTTTTGTGACACAAATGCGCAGTCCCACATTAATCACAGAGAACACAGCTGTACTGTGCAGTTCCACATAATACACTTTTTATGACACAGATCCACAGTCCCAAGTAAATTACATACAGAGAGAGAGAACACAGCCATTCTGTCCAGTCCCACGTAATACACTTTTTTGTGACACAGATGCACAGTCCCACGGAAATCACTTTTGTTACACAGATGCGCAGTCCTACGCAAATCACAGACAGAGAACACAGCTGTACTGTGCAGTCCCACGTAAAAAAACTTGCTGGACGCATATACAGATGAAGGCTTCTGGTGTGTCGCAAGCAGGCTTGCGAGCCACCGGAGTATCCAACACAGTCGGCGTGAGTACGTCATTATGCTGCCTGCGCGACGTGATGACGTCACGCCGCTTGTGCCAGGAAGAAGCAGGAGCTTCAGGGAGCGGGAGAAGGTGAGTACTGGTTTTTTTTTATTTTTAATATGCCATATTATCTGCCTCTATCTATACTGGGGGCCTACTACCTACCTATATTTATATTGGGGGCCTATTACCTACCTATATCTACTGGGGGCCCTATATTACCTGCTTGTATATACTGGGGGCCTTATATGACCTGCTTGTATATACTGGGGCTCTATATTACCTAAGTATATATACTGGGGGCCCTATATTATCTAAGTATGTATACTGGGGGCCCTATATTACCTGCCTGTATATACTGGGGGCCCTATATTACCTAATTATATATACTGGGGACCCTATATTAATTGCCTGTGTATATTGGGGCCCTATATTACCTAATTATATATACTGGGGGCCCTATATTACCTAATTATATACTGGGGACCCTATATTACCTAATTATATATAATGGGGCCCCTATAATACCTAAGTATATATACTGGGGACCCTATATTACCTAAATATATTTACTGGGAACCCTGTATTACCTAATTATATATACTGGGGGCCCTATATTACCTAATTATATATACCGGGGGGCCTATATTACCTAATAACATATACTGGGGACTATATATTACCTAATTATATGTACTGGGGGCCATGTTATCTAATTATATGTTTACTGGGGGTCCTTTTACCTGCTTAGCTATATACTGGGGGCCATATTACCTACTTAGCTATTTACTGGGGGGCCATACTAACTGCCTATATCTATACTGGGGGCCATATTACCTTCTTAGCTGTATACTGGGAGCCATATTACTTGCCTAGCTATATACTGGGGGCCATGTAACCTGCTTAGCTATATACGGGGGGCCATATTACCTGCCTATATCTATCCTGGCAGCCATATTACCTTCCTAGCTGTATACTGGGGGCCATATTACCTTCTAAGCTGTATACTGGGGGCTATATTACCTGCCTAGCTATATACTGGGTGCTATATTACCTGTCTACATCTATACTAGGGGCCATATTATCTACCTATCTATATACTGGGGGCGATATTACCTGCCTAGCTATACACTGGGGACCATATCATCTGCCTATAACCCTACCTAATAGGGACCTATAAAGGAACTCTCCATCCCCTACAGTGGGCACCTGGCTTTTCTATGATAGAAAAGCCAGTTGCTGTGGCGATAGGGCATAACCATGCTTTCCTGTATAAACCCCCATTAGGAAGGGAGCTATTTAAACCCCCCAGTAGATCTGTACGTATAAAGGTGCTGGAAAAGTGAGGATTCTAAAATGTTTGTGTGGTAAATTCTGCAGAGACGAGTCGTGGCCGGGAGAAGTCGTCATGACGATCTTGGCCGGATGGAGAAGAGAAAGTGAACAATTCCGATCAGAAAAGACATCTCCTGTAAGTCACTAAATGTAACTTCAGTGTAATCACTTATATTTCTACAGAGCCGACATACAACTAGTTTCTATCACTATATGTTCACTGTATAGCATTAATATATGTCTGCAGAGCCTGTGTACAGCTGATAGACACATGTAGTGGTCACATTTGGTCATGGTCTGGCAGTATTATTTGATCCTTAAGTAGTAATAGTTTTGGTCTTCTTTTTTTTTTTAGTAACAATGATTCGCATATTTGCTCCATGTGTAGGTGTATTTTTTGGTGACTGTTATTACACTGTCACACGTAGGTGAGTGATTTTGAAAAAGAAAATTTGTCAGTGTTGATTTTCATTGTACAGTGACTGCTAAGCTGATGGACAGTATCTATGTGGTATTTGCAGAAAATTTGTGACAGGAACATAAGTTTTTTCTCTGTAAAAATACATGCTGCAGTTCACAATGTGGTGTGAAAAATGCCGTATGAACACAACCAAATAGAGCAAAATTTAACACAAAGGGCCCAGGCCCTGGATGTTTTAGGACCCTTGCAATGCCCCTGGATATATCGCTATGTGAGAGAGAGAGAGAGAGAGAGAGAGAGAGAGAGAGAGACAGAGAAAAAACATCACCTATCTTTCCAAGAGTTCTGAATGTCAAATGCCCATTCTAGTTATAAGATATGTAGAGAGAATGAGAAATTTAGATAAACACTATCGAGTTACACTTAGCTTTTCACTTCCAGTGATTCCAATGACAGCTGAGAACCTCTCCCTTTCCCTAGCTCACACAGAATGAATCATCACGTGTACACAGTGTGGGGGCCCTCCATTTCACAAGCTCTGCTTGCCAACAAGCAAAAAAAGGCTGCCAAATGCTGTAACAAGACAATCCCTTTAAGAAACACAGGGCTACATTGGTGCTGGTTCCCTTCACACCTTTTCCTAGGTTTACCCTCTATGGAGAGATCTCCAATACAACTGAATTCAAGTGATCCTAGTGGGACACTATCACTTTTATTGACTGAAAAAAACCCTATGTTTAATTACTAAAACTAAATAAATGAAACGTTCCCTTTAAGATTTTTTTTTCTGAATGTGGCTTTATTTAGAGACACATATTCTGCTTCAGAATTTTGGCCCTTTAACTATTCCTTATAGTCTAGCACCTGTTGGGCTACAAGGATAATATTTCAAAGCAGGCTAAAAAGGGTTAATACAGAATTCAGAGTTCATCTGCAAAACAGAGCCATGAAGAATATCTGGGTTGGAAATCTCCCACCGGGTGAACCCTTTGATGCCTACAGATTATTTTTTTAACAGGACCTCACATGTAATAGGTTGGAATAATTTCATTCTGGCTTTTAAACTGTTATTCTAGTTACTCATGTCCGGTTAATTGTACCCTGGTAAAGATTCTCTGACTCATTTTATTACATGTGTACAGTAAACCTGAGGTTTTATTTTGCTTTTTACTACTTGGAAATATTAATGGTAATTTATAAACTGCAGATTAATCTCTACCACATCCCACTAGTCAAGCACTGATGCCTGACTGGTGTTTGATCCGAAAATATTCTGTATGTCTCCAATGTATTCACTGCGGCCAAACACTTGACTGTATTTTCTACCATTGTTTCAGCAATAGCCAGATCATCTTATTGTCAAACATTTTTATGCCAGAGGTATGGAGTTCTTTTTATGTGATAACCCTTTATGTCTAAGGTTTGCAATTTCTTCCTTTTGATCTTATAATAATTTCTTGTATGTCCTCTAAATTATTCATTCCTTTTGTATTACAATAGTACATAGACTGATAGATGCTTAGTAGTCAGCATACCATGGTTACCTACATATAGGACACATATTCCTTTAAAGCACCAGATTGGGTGGGTCTTGTACCCACCTGTGTGTTTCCCATTTTAAAAAACATTTCTTTATTGGTGACAGGAGGTGACAGTTTAATTGGCATCTAGCAATGGCATACACATAGCAGAGATCATATTGGGCATTCTTTTGGCTGCAACCCATGACAGAAGGGCTTGCTGTTTCTTTCCTCTCTAGACACTTTCCTTAACCTTTGGGCCAATAATTCCCCACCTCCCTGGTAGAATATTTGCATAAAATACAGGTCTTCTGGAGGGGTTCTTTACAGGTTCATGCAACCAAATAGCAAAAAGGATAGGACCAAAATGACTGGGCCTCCTTACTCCTAGGGCCCCATAGCATATGCCTGTGCTGTCTCTATCGTACATTTGCCTTTGGCACACTCCAAGCCTCAAAGCATTAGGAAGTGGAGTTGTGTTGTAAATAAAACCTACTTTTTGTTCACTCTGTGCAGTTTGAATACACTTCTAGTTGGGACTAATTCTAGTGCAGCCCAATTTTAGAACACACTGGGGCCCATTTTCTAATCTTGTCAGTGTAAATTTAGACTAGACAGTCTAAAAATCTGCCAGATTAGTCACAGTTGACGGTATACGATAAATCTGGCACATGTTTTGACACTTTTGTCTAACTATTGTGAGGTTCCTCTCACGTCTGGACGCCCTCCGGGCCCGTCCTGGGGGTGCTTTAGCTCAGGATCGCCGCTTGGGTCAAACAGATGGCACTCCAACATAAGGCACTCTGACAATGGCTTCTTCTTCAAACTGGCTCCAGCCTGTTTTATTGCAGCACAGATGTACAGCCCAGCATCCAAACAGCAGAACAAACAAAACCCTCAAGCCGTCAGACCACTTACTAAACAGAAAATAGAGACCCTCTCTATTAGTGGTCAAGGCCTATCGCCAAGCACCACAGCCACAGTGCAATGTACTGGACAGGCTTCTCTCAGCCTCTTGGGGCCAGAGCCTCGCTTCAGCTCCACTGCTGCTCCAGATTCTGGCAACAACCACGCCCCTGCTCACCAGGAGAGACAGGCTTTTTATAGGCCTGGTAAATCCTGAAACTGGAACCGAACCTGGCCTGGAACGTGGGGACGGCCTCCCACCCAACACTGTGACCGTCCCGGGAAAGGCAACCCATCAAAAGCCGCATAGCAGCCATACTAGTTACACATGTCAGTAACCTATGGTTACTGACACCAAATGGTTGCCTTCCCCCACCGAATCCAGGATTTCGGTGGCACATCGGCAGCAGATCTTCTGCTGTACGCCACCTAGTGGCAGAATCCTGCGACCGTCTGAGGTCGGTCTGCCACAATATATAAAAATTTTAGTTGGCTTAGTTTGTGCCAAAGAATGCTCTAAAATGATGGCGCATATTTTTCTGTATAAACATATTTGATTAAAGTTTATTAGGATACATACCAAGCGCATGTAACAAAAGAGCATGTACATCACAACCAATGGTATTGGAAAATACACAGAGCTATTTCAAAATGTCAATATGTGCCATTTATAGGCAAGACATCAAGAGAGAGAGAAAAAGCAAGTTAAAAAAAACTGTAGAGAACTCAGTAAAAAAAAACAAAAGAGAGCCCCATGATGTTTAATCTTAGATAACATCCAGATGAGGATAGGCTTTACTGAGATCATCAACGTCAAAATGAGTATTACACAAACTCTACCATTATCAAAGAAAAGGGGAAAGCACATTAAAGAGAAAGAAAAAGAAGACGAGACAAAAGGAAACAAAATGATAAGGATCGTGACGGGTCCAATTAGTGCACATGGTGGAATAAAAGCTCAAGGTAAGAAGTATCTTAAGAAGTCATGTTCAGTACCATATAGCTCTCAGGAAGACCAAACGGGGACAGATACATCTACTGTGTTGTTCAATATCGCTGTTAAATATTCCATATTCCTCACCTATTTGATATGCAATTCAAAAAGAGTGCGTTGGGATCTCTCCCTCTCAAAGTTTACTATTAAATATCTTGTCACCTTAAAGGGGTTGTCTCGCTACAAAGAATAGCTTTCAAATTGTAGGGAACACAAAATAAAGACATTTTCCAAATATATTGCATTGTTCCTCTGTTTTCCCTAAAGAGATACAAGTGAATTTATTACCTCCTTGGCTATTTCAGTTCCCTCAGTAACGGACCTGTAAACAAATCTCCCCGGGCTGTTTGTTCAATGAGATAAAAGAGAGTGAGTCATCACACAGGTCAGCAGTGTCAGTCAGTGTCCTGTGCTGCCAGACAGTAAAAAGCTTGATTTATCTCAAGTAAACAGCGCTGTAATTAGGGCTTTTGTTTTGGGGATCAGATAAGAAGTCCTTCGAGTAGTTTGAGAAGCTAATCTAATCTAATTAGCATCTGAAAGCACGGAGCTTATGCTGTACAAGCACGGAGTTTATGCAAATTAGTCTGAACCAGGAAGTGACAGAGAATTTCTTTCATGCATTCTTTGAAACCCTGTGGGGAGACAACTCCTTTAACTATGTATAGAAGAAAGCTAATACACAGTTGAGTAACATTAATATGACCACTTCTGACTGTCATTTTCAGCAGCTCATGAAGATTTATCAGAGTTGCAGAAAGGAATGGTCATTGGCTTTTGGGCCAAGGGTGGCAGTATTTCTGAAACTGCACAGTTTGTGAACTTTTTGCATGCTGCTGGGGTGAAAGTGTATCATAAGTGAACAAATGGCACCACTGCAATTAAGCGACATGTAAACTGTGGAACACCATGTGTCAAGGATGTGACATCAGCTGTGAAAGTGCGCAAAGGTAGACCAACATGCTACAGTAAAGCAGCTCATCGCCCAAATGAGCCAGAGAGCTACCTACTGCATATGGGGCTCTGAAGCAGACAGAATTACTGCATCTCTGCTAACCAAGTTGCTCTAGCAGAAAAAGGCTTCAATTATAATGGCAATATCGGAATTGGACCTCTGGAGATTGGTGAGGGATCGGCGAGTCTTTTTTTTGTCTCCTCAAACCGATGGACGTTGGCGTGTCAGGTGAGAATAAACACACTGCAACCATGACATAACATTGCCACCTCCATCTTGTGTTCTTAATGTTGTGGTCTAGAATTGCTTTCATGGCATTCATTGGGCTCATTCATCCATGTGGAAGGCATTCGTAACCAATTTGGATATGAATCCTTCCTTATATGTACATAGCCATACATGCAGATTGAGTTCTTCTAGCAAGACAATGGAACATGTCAAACAGCTAGAAATATGTGACATTGTTTGGAAGAGTATAACCAAGATTGTCAATTACTACCTTGGCCCCTAATTCCCAAAACTTGAACCATTTGAGCATCTGTGGGACCACCTTGATCATCATGTTCGATATCTGGATTCTCCCAAGCTGAGGGATGCACTGTAGTCAGCATGGCTCCAGATAAGTATGACAACCTACCAGGGTCTTATTGAGTCAACCCCAGCCTGTATAGCTGCTGTCCGTGCTGCTGTTACTCTGGATATAAGCTGGTCATAATAATGTGACTCAACTGTGTACATTTGAGAGGTAGTTGACAGGTAGCTAAGTTGGTAAGAAAAATTAAAGGATCCAGAGACATGTATACCCAGCATGTCATTTATTATTTATGTTCTAACCAAGGACTAAAAAAGACTGGGTCTGTGAACATTCTTAAAATAAATTGAATACTTTTCTCCTACTTGAGTCACATCTCCAAAAAAACATTAATTTATGCAATGAAGTGGGAATACGATACCTAAACAACAACAATTTTATTTTCTTTCTATATAATACAGAAAGAGCTTTTATCTGAATGCCTCCGTATTGTTTGCCAAACTTCCGAAGAAAGTTTAGTGTTTAGTTAAGAATCCTAATTATAAATGAATGAATAAGTGTTTAGTAAGTGTCAGATATATCATGCTTTATGGAGCGTCCCTCTTTACAAATCTTTACAAATCTAGTGGGTACAGATACAATATCAGATGTCAGGGTCACTCATAGTAAGTTAGATAATTAAATATAGGAGTATGGCATCAGTCTGGAAGATGTTTTAAAGGGAATGTGTCATCAAAAAATGAGTCATTGTTTAAGTCCCATTTTTATGATAAACACATCTTTTAGGAATTTTTGGTGGTTGTTTTTTCTTTAAATTTTTCATATCACTTTCAATATTTTTTAATAACTCTTTAATAACAGGGAAACTGGAGCAATAAAAGCAGATAGAGGTGGTCGGTCAGCTAGGGAAGCAGGTGTACACAAACCAATGATAACATCTCCTCTATCTCCTCAATAAAGCAAAATCAGAACAGCTATGTACAGTGAAGGACATAATTATTTGATTCCTTGCTGATTGTATAAGTTTGCCCACTGACAAAGACATGAACAGTCTATAATGTTAAAGGGGTTTTGCCACCATGTAATGTTGACGTGGGAACCTCCAAAATGGGTATTTAATCACTTTTCTAAATATATGTGATTACAGGGGCGTCGCTAGGCAGGTTTATTCGGGGCACAAGCCCCGGACAATCCTGCTTGTGCCCCGAATCTCAGCCCGTCGGGTTGCAGGCAGCTGCTATGTGCCTGCAGCTCCGACGATCTCCTGAGCTGTGTATGCGTCTTCTAGACACACAGCTCAGAGCCATTATTCAGTGCAGGCAGGGAGGGAGAACGACTGCGTGAGGTGCCGGGCGCTTAGTAGGGAGGAGGGGGCGACTGTCACTCACTGAAGCTCCTGACTGTCAGGACTTTATATGCTGCACCGGTTCGACCAGAGCCTGGCAGTCAGGAGCGTGAGTGAGGAGCTCCCCCCCCCTGCTGTGCTGACCCCGGTCCCGAACTACACAGCCTTGGAGGAAAACAGCAGCAGCATCCCAGGTGCCCAAAGAGGTCTCAAATGGTGAGTAGCCTATGTAGAGACCAAAAGGGGAAACCCCAATAAAAAGGGGAACCCCCACATAATCTTCATAATATTAACTGTGCGGAATTTTATGTGTGTTATGCTTTGGTGATAATGTTATGGTGTATATATGTGTATTTGGTATGTGTTATGTATGTGTGTATATATGTATGTAGTATGTATGTGTATATATGTATGTTTGTTTAAATTTTATGCATGGTTGTATGTGTGTGTGTTTTTATATAATATATATTTTAATATATTTATTTTAATATATTTATATTTATTATAAAAAATTTTGTATATATTGTGAGAAGGCCGGGGGGCTTTTTTAGGGTTCGATACTGTCACCGAGGTTTCTGATCTCGGTGAAGAAAAAGCCTGTTAGCCGTACGTCAGTATCGTATGGTACTGACATTTGTTTGTTGCAGACGCTGGATAATGTTTGGGGGTCCAGGCTTTACTGGAGCAATTCAAAGACGGGGTGGGTGGATTGCCCCCCGGGCATCCAGGCCGGGTTTTGAGGCCTACTTAAGAAGAATTTTGGGAGGATGGGTGTGGTGGGGGTTTCCCTCTAAAAAGTTCCCGACTGGGACAAGCGAGGAATTTTTCGAGCTCAGCCTTCCGTCCACGGGATACCCATCCCTGATCTAGGGGGGGGAAAAAACACCTAAGAACGCTGGATTACAGAACTGTGATTTATTACACGGATGTGCATTTGTTTTTGTGTTGGGCTAAATTTAACCCCCGTTCTTTTCTTTTTCCTTGGCTGTATAATCGGGGGCTGAAAAAAGGCCCAAAAGGGGAATTAAAAGTACACTGTAAACCCGTGTGTTTTGCTACCGGTGAGCTACTCCCCAAAAGTGGGGAGGATGTGGGCACAGATCCGCGGGTTTATGTCCTGGGTCAAAAGCAGCGTGCAGAGCAAGCAAAAATCGAATAGGGAGGAGCTGATTAAGCACCTGGTTCAAGCGAAAAACTGCAGCAGCAGAAGCCACAGCGAAGCAGCAGAAAGTATGGGGAACCCATGCAGGGAGAGACAAGCCAAGAACAGCAGCAGGGTCATACTGAAGCCCTGCAGGCGCGCAAGTCGCCCACTGCGATTGCAACAAGGCCCCATGTTAAGGATGCCATGCGGGCCCGGGAAACCCAGCTCCCCCGTCCTATAGGGCATGGGGCCCCAGGGGGACCACCGGAACCCCTCCAGAAGAGGGACTCGAAGATGACTTTGGGGGGGTTCCTCCCTGTTCGAACGATCACGAGGGAGGCCTCCCAACCGGAGCAATGGGCTGAGGTGTGGCCCTTATTGATGGGGACCCCCAAAAGGCCACAAGACCTCGCCCTTAAGGGACGCAAAGGGAAAATTTTCCCAAAATTTAAAACCCGAGACCCTGGCGTGTCCGGGGGTTAGTTAGGGGCCCCGGGCTAAAGGGGGTACCCCAGGGGCATACAGAAAGGCCAAACCTCCGAGTCGCGCTATTTGAATTAACATCTGGTCCAAAATGTACACCTGAGATAGCTCCCCACGCAAATGGGGAGCGGGTTTTTTAGGGGCCGCTTTATGCACTCGCTGCCGTTTTCTGTGAGTGTGGGTGGGCAGGGTGATCGCAACGGGGATGACCTGGGGGCTGGGTGAAAGGTTTCCACCTATGGAGGGGTGCTGGGGGCCCGGGGAAACCCTGAAACCCTGTACGGGGAGGGCCGGAGAGACGGGGACGTCAGAACCCGGGAGCCAACCCCGGGAGGGTCGCCCCAAAGGCCCAAAAGGGGAGGCCCAACCGGTGCCAAAAGGAAAATGACCGAATATTGTTTGAAATTGGGGCCCCGGGACTTTATAGGGGTCAGTGCCCCCCTCCGGGAGCCCAGGGGATGCCGCAACCCCCCAGTTCCCTCTTTGCACACCAGGGGCACCCGTTGTGTCAACCAATGGGAAACCCCCCCAAAATGTGAAAATTTAAAGTAAAATGGAAATTTGGTTCGGATTATGGATAAAGGAGTTTATCACTTCAAAACGGTGCCCCCTTTTGTGTTGGGGTCCTGGGAAAAAATTGGGGTTAGTGTTCAGGGGGAAAAAGGGGTTTACCCCCCTGGCCCGGGTTAAATTTGAGCGGGGCTGGGGTACCCTGTAAAAAAAATGTTGGAGTGGGAAGGTCTATTCAGTTGTTTGGGGGCCGGACTGCCTTGTTCTGGGACTGTGGCGAAAACCGTCTCTCCCAAGCCCCACACGGTGCCTGGACCGGGCCGCTGGGGGGGAACATGAACAATTTCGGGTTTCCCTTTTCGTCGGTGGGAGATAATGAGAAAGGGGTCTCATCGGACGAGCCTGTCCCCGCCTAAAGGGTATCTAGAAAAAATTTTTGGTACCCGCCCAAACTTCGGGACTTGCCCCCAAAAAAGGGCCGGGAAAATGTGACGGTTCTCAACGGGATCCCCGGGGTTTTGGGGGGCCGAGAGTCGGTTTCGCATTTTGCCCTGAATCAAGACTGTTGATCGGTCACCAAACCCGGGTAAGGGGGGTAGAGCATTTTGGTTCGGGCCCCCTATGGGCGTAGGGCCCTGGATATGGCCCAACCCCCCTTTTTTAGGGGGGCTTTTGGGGTGCAGAAAAAACGTCGGAGGATACTACGTTTTTATTGGCCGGGGTTTTTTTACCGGGAGATTAGGGATTTCTGCCAATCGTGCCCCACCGCAGGTCAATCCCCGTTAGCACATTTCCGTAGCCCTCTGGTTCCGCTCCCAACATGAGGTCCCTTTTGAAGGATGGAGGTTTGGAGGGCCATTGGTAAATCACGAGGGTACCAGTAATCCGGTCATTTTTAAATTGCCACCTTTTACCCGATGCCATCCCCCCCAGGAACCCCCCATCCCTAATATTGCACGGGAGTGTTCTATTCTTCTCCCGCAAGGAATTTTTCCCCGGAATCTTAACGATCAGGGAAACCTTCATGTCGAAGGTATGAGGGGCGGGGAAGGGGTTTTAAAAATTTCGAGGGCACTTCATTACCTCCTAGCGGACGGTCTCGGACGGGTTTTCGACCCTGAAGGCCCGCTGAGGAAAGTGGTAGAGAAATGGGCGGGATTTGGGGCTTCCCCTTACCCTCCCGTGTTCTCAAAATTTGAGAGGTACCCCATCCTCCACAGGGTTCTCACCCTTTGAGCTTTTGTAGGGAGAATTGAGGACTCTTTGATGGGCAAGGAAACTTGGGAGAGTGGGGGTACCCTCATGGAGCTTTGTGGGGCATGTGGGCCCCCGCAGGGGGGATTCCGGGTGAGCCGTTGTCAAGGGGGCATCTTCTTCAAGCCAAAAAAAAAAGCCAGGCCCCAGTCATAATAGGTCCGCTAGGATAAGGGACTTTTTAACCCCGGGGGGAACAGGGTACTAGTATTAGTAAATTGAAAGCAAATTTTTCGCTAGTGGCAGGGCCCACGAGTAGTTGAAAAGGTGGGGGAGGTGAATTTTAAGGTCAACAGCAGGAAAAAGGGAAACCCCTTTTAGATTTTCCAGTAAATTTTATAAAAACCCCGGAGGAGAGAGAGCCCCCTGAGGGTTCTTTCTTGGTGACCCAAAAAAGGGCCCACATAGAAGCCGTAAAATCCAGAGACCCCTTCCCCCCCCAAAAACAAAAAATGTAGGGAAAATGGAGAAGAATCGAGATGTTCACGATACCCCTGGCCCCCGTGATAACATAGATCCCCACAGAAACCCCCTGTGAGAGTAAACTGAACCCTATAGAGTCCCCCGGGCCCCCCGGGGGGGTCATTTCCAAAGAGGGGCAGAAAATGCTAGAACTAGGGGTGATCGGGTCCCCAAAAGTGGTTTTGGGCCACCCATTGGGGTAGGCCCAAAACCAAACGGGGAATGGGGATTCTGCAACGATTTCGCAGACTCATGAAATTCCCCATGGATCCTAACCTTGCCCGGGTAATGAATTAATCAAGCAGTTTTGGTCCGGCGGGTATATTAGCACACTTGACCCTCCCAAGGGGTATTGGGAGATCCCCCTCTCAAAGGAAGCTAAAGAGAAAATGCTTTTTCTACCCTATGGTTTTTTACTATTCAAATGCCTTTTGGGTTTCGGGGGCCCCCGCCCCTTTAGGGGCTTGGACAAGTGGCGCCCACTAAGATAACGGCCGCCTACCCAGATGACATTGTGATCTTTTGCATGACTGGGGGGCCATCTGGGAAAGTCCAGGCTGTGCTAGATGCTTAAGGAAGGCGGGGTTTCGAAAAACCCCAATAAGTGTGCCTAGGGAGGAGGGAAAACCCGATACCTTGGGTACATAGTGGGGAAGGGAAATCAACCCCAAAATGAATAAATAAAAAAGCGATCCAGAAATGGCCCCCCCCTCACCAAGAAGAGGTCAGGGGGTTTCTTGGGGTTGTGGGTACATAGGGTTTTTGTCCCGAAGTTTTCAGAAATACCTTCCTTGACTACCCTTTAACCAAGGGACGAAGTCAACATGTAAAATGGTCCCTGACAGAGGGGGGCTTTCCGGAGCTCAAACAGGCCCCTTTGAGGCAACCAAATGTTAGTTTGCCCCCGGGCCTTTTCCCTGAATTTGTGGTCCCAAAAATGCCTCTGAGGTGGGATGGGGGCCGTTAGTTCAATTAAAAGGGGAAGAGCACCCGTGATCTACTAAGTAGGAAATTGTCCCCGGGAGAAAAATTATGCATAATGAGAAAGAATGTCTGGCCAAAATGGGCATTGGATTCCCTCAGGTACTAAATGTTGGAAGGAAATTCAGGCTATGCTGCATGCCCCACCAAAGTGGTTTCGGGAGAAGAAGGGGAATATGCGGGTTTTCCCCCTGGTTCTTGCCCGCGGTTTTTTCGTTTTCAGTAGAACATAGGGCCGGGGGAAAAGGAGGGAAACGCAGCCCTTCAAAAGTGCACAGTTGGTGGCAACGGTGCCCAAACCCCGGCTTTGGGCGGGGGGGGATTGAGAAGGCACGAGGGGGGCCCTTATTTATGGTGATACGGTGCACCGAGGGTTTTTGATCTGGGGGGGAAGTAAACCCGTTTGCCTACGTCAGAACGATTTTGGTCTGAATTTGTTTTGTTTTAGGATGCTGGGTACGTCGTCAGGGTCAGGCTTTATGGAGCAATTCAAAGGCGGGGGGTGGATTGCTCCCAGGATCCAGGCCGGTTTTGAGGCCTACTTAAAACAGGAAATTTTAGGATGGGTTTTTGGTGGTTTCATCAGAAGTTGTGACTGGGGAAAAAACGAGGAAGTTCGAGCTGCAGCCTCCCTCCATGGGGTACCCCATACCTGATTGGTGGGGGAAAAAAACCAAGAATGCGGGCTTAAGAGATGGGTTACTACACGGGCTGTGCATTTGTTTTTGGTTGGGCTGAAGTTAAACCCGTATGCTTTTTTTTTCCTTGCTTTTTAACGTGGCTGAAAAAAGGCCAAGAGCTTAAAAAAAATACACTGGAAAAAGGGGTGTTTGTACCCGGGGATTTCATCCCCCAATAATTTTTATTATATAAATTTTTATTATATATAATATTTTTAAAAATTATATATATAGATTATATATATATATATATTATATAATATATATATGTGTGGGGATGCATATTTTATGAAAATTTTTTTTTTTTTTTTTTTGGATATTCTATGTGTGTGGTGGTGTTTAAAATGTGTATGTATGTATATATGTGTTGGTTTTTGTGTTTCAACAACATATCAACAATATTTGCCCCATTTGTGTCACTAAACATATTCCTGCCTGTTCTGTCTTTTATTACATGTTAACTACAACCTGATGATGAATTGTATCTGAATATCATTTTTTTTTTACCTGTCATTTGTCAGGGTTGCATATGTTTCTAGCTGCTGCAGCCAGACAACGGGTACGTTCACACGGCGTAATTGCGGGATGCATTTTGTGGTGTATTTGCGCTTTAATACACCTGACATGCGCACCACCGCAATTGCTTTTTCATAGCTCTCTATGAGAGCTATGAATTACCATGTCGATGTACAAAACAATGGTATTGTACGCTGAAGGAGAGAAGTGACAGTCCCCTTATTAGAAGCAGCAGGTCACTTATTTTTATGGGTGGGTTCTGTGTGCAGGGAAAACAGGTAACCATAGCTCTCACCGCTATGATTTACCGTATTTGTGGGGCGCACTTTGGGCACATTACAGCACAGCTATGCCCCACAAATACGCTGTGTATGTTCACACAGTGTAATGTCTTTCCGTACTTCAGCGCGTAATTGCGCTTCAATACACCCCGACGTGTGGGCCGACATTATAGTAATTCATTGCTTTCACTGAGAACTATGATTACCTGTTCTGGGGAGAATAAATATTAGCGAGAGCTTCAGAGGGACGCGCTGGCACACTTTTTTCTCTGTAAAAATCCATGCCACAGTTCATGGGGCGTGAAAAATGCCGTGTGAACCCCGCCCTACTGAGAAAAACTTAATACAGGGCCCGGGCCCCGGATGTTTTGGGACCCTAGCAACGCCCCTGTGTGATTAAAAAAAGTGAAAACTCTGAGAGCTACAGCATTTCTCAATCCCCCTTGGTTACCTCAATGCTTTCCCTAGTCACGACCCAGGAGCTGAAAGGCCGCGCTTGCGTGAATCACTTCTTATCTGATGACAGGCAAAATGAATGGTCTTTTAAGGCACCGGGTAGCAATATGTTTTCTTTTGTATACAGAATAACTAGCTGTAGTGTTATTAAATCCCTGCTTTATCTGATGACTGTGAACATGAAGAAGCTTTCAAGCTGCTGTGTAGAATAGGTGTTCTCTTTTGTATACAGAATTCACAAGTTATAGTTTGATTATTTGAGTGAACATGTCACAGGATCCCCTTATGCAGGGCTCTGTGCTCTGGCTGTGTGTGTCTGTGTGCGCATCTGTCTCTTTCAGCTCCGTGATTTGTTTACATTACATTAGCTTCTTAGCAGATAAGGTTTCTCCTGACAGTGCAGTCTATGAGGCTGTGTCTTGCTGTATTGAATCCACTGTTGTACTGTTTATAAGTTCACTTAAAGGGGTGTTATCGTTTCATTAAATGGTCTTCAGAATAAGGGGACAGTGAAACAAGCAACTTTGCAATTGGATGTCATTAGCAAAGCTGCCTTGTTCTCACAGTGTCCCTTATCTTGTGTTTTTATTTACACTGATATCCAGTGTGGGTCTAATCCCTCCTGATCCCTCCTCCTTGCAATTCACTAGCTGAGAGCTCATTTACATTCTGTACAGCCCCTGGGTCGATTCAAGGAGCTGTGTGTCTGACTCAGAGTTAGGGGCCGTAGCATTTTCTGTTTCCACACCTAGCAGAAACAGACTGCAGCAGATTGTACAATGAGAAAACATGACAGTTTTGACCCTGTGCCTAACTCTCCTGCATACACGCAGATCTGTGCCGATCTTAGAAAGCTGTAATAAATATCCAGCTGGTTGAGATCAGTGATCAGATTAGAGTGCATGCAGAAATTGGTATGTATACAGCTCTTATAAAATAAGACTTCTAGTAAGAGACACAGTGATATGTGGACTCAGAGGGGAGGGGGGGGGGAGTCTCAGGCCAGCAGTGAAGGGGGGATGATGTCATCCAGCTGGGAGGGGAAGAAACGCCCCTGCATTCACAGAGCTGGGAAGCTAAGAGAAGTGTGACTCAGCCGAAGTAAGGAAGCGATATATCCCCTTTAAGTTTTGAGACGCTCCCTTGGATTCCTCACTCCCCCCTCCCCTCTCCCTCTCTCCACTGCAGCTTCATGACTCAGCGTGATTTGTTGACATTCTGCCTGGGCTAAGCTGAAAGGCAAGAATCTTTGTCTCGGCAAATCCCCTTTAAGGGTAGGTTAATTTTAACACTGAGAGATGGAATATCCAAAATAAAATCCAGAAAATCACACTGTATAAATTACCCTATATATTCGACTATAAGCCGAGTTTTTCAGCACAAAAAATGTGCCCTCGAGTCACTGCCGTTGCTTGGGTGTTGCAATGGCCCATGTACCAGCAGGGATACTTCAGCTATATGCATACAGCATACAGCAGAATCCCAAGTCAGCTGACAGCGTCCAGACACTGCCGTGGCCTGGGCGCAGTCGACGATCTCTTCACCTGTATGCGACTCCTCTGTGAGCGCATACAGGTGAAGATACCACTGCAGAGCAGAGAGCAAAAGCTCCCTGCTCGCGGTGGGCTCAGGGCAGCCTCAGACTTGCGTCTGTCCGGAGTTTCTGGCACAAGCAGCGTACTAGGTCATCACGCGGCCTGCGCGGCCTGATGACATCATGCTGCCTGTGCCAGAAGACAGATCACCTGGGAGTCAGAGCGGCGAGGGAGAGAGATGAGTATATGTTTGTTTGTTTGTTTGTTTGTTTTTTAAACCCTTCCTATAACCTGCCTATGGAGACATATACCTGCCTATAACCTGCCTATAGGGACATATACTTGCCTATAACCTGCCTATGGGGAATATATACCTGCCTATAACCTGCCTATAGGGACATATACCTGCCTATAACATGCCTATACCTGCCTATAACCTGCCTATGGGGACATATACCTGCCTATAACCTGCCTGTGAGGACATATACCTGCCTATTACCTGCCTATGGGGGACATATACCTGCCTATATCCTGCCTATGGGAGACATATACCTGCCTATAACCTGACTATGGGGGATATATACTGCTTATAACCTGCCTATACTTGCCTATAACCTGTCTTGGGGGAACATTATACCTGCCTATAACCAGCCTATGGGGGACATATACCCGGCTGTAACCTCCTATGGG